>SDVV010045431.1:0-10067 GCA_016164225.1 Gammarus roeselii
CATAGGAATGTGTATTATACTAATTGTCATCCATATAAGTAGGTAGGTGTGTGCACATATGAATGTGTATTACACTTTTCGTCATCCATATATGTAGGTAGTCGTGTGCACATTTGAATGTGTATTTGTATGTGTACATGTATGATGGTATATTGTGAATTCCATTCAGTTCGATGAAGGCGAGCCAGCAGCACTCTAGAGATGAGTTGCGATGTATTCTTTTTCGATTTATCAAACTCATGCACACGTTTTTTTTTTCAATAACATACATCGTTAATCATGTTTTGAAACATGATGTAGCTACAAACCGGCCGCCGACAGATGCGCTGTCACTAATTCACTTTATCTCCCGTTTCGCTAATTCAAACAGCGTATATAAAAACTAAGTTTGATGTATTATACCTAAGTATTGAAAACCCATTGCTAGACGATGGAATTAAATTATTTAATAATAATAATAATAATGATAATTTGGAAGTAATCTTGATCTTCCAGTTTCATGGTATTCGTGGTTTTCAATTAATGATTACTACGAGAATTGAACGGAAGGTAATGTATAACTCTAATAGCTATCTTTTGCAGTATAAATATTTGATCAGTTGTTGTTTGTCTGTTTAATACAAGGCTTGATTCTTTAAATTAATGATGGCTGGAACAACGTGAAGTAAAGAGTTTTAAGCACAGACTGAGGGAGGAATGTATGCAATTTATATAGAAACCCTTAGGATTTTAACAATTTAGATGATATGCTGTCGATATGGTTTTGAATTTTAGAATTTTATCAAAATATACCCCAGGAAAATTAGTGTTGTCAATCCCATGACTTCTATCCTTTCAATTTTTCATGAGTGACAAATTTATTTTTCGAGTATTTGAGAATAGCACGTATTGAATTCGGTTGGCAGTCAGCAACTTGTTTACACGATTGAGTTTTTTTTTTAAATGAAGCAGTTAATTAAATTCGCTTATGGTGCTTGAATGGATGCAAATAGATGAGGCACTATCATAGACAGACAATGTATATTTGTAAAAGGACGATGCGGTAACTATATTGTTTATAAAAATTAAGAAAGCAGGGGCCCTAAAATAAAACCCTGAGGAACACCATGACTTCCTCTGCAAAACGAAGAACATAGTTCTGCAGTAGTACAAATCCCTCATCAGTTCCCACCTCGAGCATGCAGTCCAATTCTGGTCTCCACACATGAGGGAGGACATAGCTAAACTGGAACAAATCCAACACCGTGCTACTACGCTTATCCCGCAGCTACGCCACCACAGCAACAAGGATAGGCTCAAAGATCATGGCCTCATCACCCTCGAACAGCAAAGGACGAGGAGCCAGCTCATTAAAACCTTCAGTTACATGGAAGGATTCAATAATGTGGGTCTGTCGGTCTCTTTGACAGGAACCACAACAATCGTACCCCGAAAACGGGGGCGAAACTTGAGGAAAATCGTTTCACTAAGACTATAACGGAACACTTTTTTTCGATCGCAATCTCGCGGATTTAGAACAGGTGTGTGTGTGCACATATCTGAGGTAGTTGGCATTGAATCCGTGAATGCGTTCAAAAACGTACTCGACAAGGACTGGGATATGTGAAACGATTACCGTTGAGAACTTTATTGCTTCTTTAGGAACTATGGAGATTACCATTATATTGTCAGTATTACTTTTGATGTACAAAGCACAACACTGCTCTCTTCAGAATAGTACAGAATTTTATTGTTCTTTTCATCTCCATATTATCTATGTTGTGTTAATCAATATTATTATTACGACTATAACTACTCTCCATGTCGGAACAATTTGTACATTATTAATGTATTATTATCCATCTTGGGACGATTTCTTTCCTACCGTTATGTACTGAGTGAGAGTGATTACATCAACTCACATCCATCCCGAAACCCACGTCAGGGCATCGGTACTAGGTGTGAGTCTTCAACAGCAACTCGCAATCACCCCTAAACCCTTATCAGGGCAAATAACGTCCATAAGCAGGGACAAACAGATGCCGTGACTATGGTATCCCAGGAATCGAAACCGCACAAAAGGAGATCCGCTGCTCGAACTCGATGAGGCTGTGTAGATTCAAACGGATACCACTATCGTTATTATTATTAGTTTTTTTTTATCTTGGTACGATGATTCCCACCGTGTACCGGGTGAGAGTCCGCAGGCGACTCACATCCACTCCTTAACTCATGTATGGTGGACCGATATCAGTTCCCCTGCGAGTCGAGATCACTGTACGTAGGTGAGTGACTTCGTTCATATAACCGCCACGAGACCGATTTCCAAGTTCCTTACAAACCATCGCATCGGGTATGGGCCTGCAACGGCAAGTCACAACCACCCTTACTCATCAATGGTCTCCGGGAATCGGACCCGCACCAGTCAAAGGAAAGCCCGCTGCTCAACTCAACGGGTGGCGTAGATTCTGATTTTTTTTCTCTCCTCCATGTGTCAGGAGGGAAAAATAAAATAAAAATCCAACAACTAACCTCACTCTCTTCTTCACAGCAGACTCTGTTCCAGAGCGGTGGTCGGTGCAGCGGGAACTTAGTGATGCAGGGAGCAGAACGACATAAAGCTGGTAACTTTATTCCATCAGATGGTCGAGTCGTCGTCATACCTAATATGGAGATAGCCATTGTGGATACAGCAGGGTACTCTTCTGGAGGGCCCATCGTCAACATGATGGCACTTGTGTGCTATGCCGTTCTCGAAATTTGAATTTCTGGTGTAACTTTCTCTATTAAACTGGGTGTATTGTTCCTCAACTCGTGCGCATAGTTTCAAAATTTCACTACTCATATGCTCTTTTCGATCTAGATTAAATACCTTGTTGGAGGCCTCATGACCCCCAACCTCTGGGGCAAACTAATAGGCATGCCCTCGGTGAAAAGTAGGGGCGTGTACGTCTCTGCTCGACACCCTCCACTCGTCCCGTTATTGAACATATCAATTTGACACTCGATCGTTTCTTTTCCGGAGCTGAAATACACTGGTTAGTTATTGTAAGGCGGTAGTTAGTAAGTACTGTTTAAAGTAGTTGTGGGCCTTCTGTTTTTTATCCTTACAACCTTGATTTTTCCTGTATGTGTGCGAGACTTTTTAAAGCTTCGTTGATTATTCCACGCCCATCTTCGAAGGAAAAAACTCGACAGGAGCCCTTGCGCTCGTTTTGTGTCATCAAACTAATTTAATCTAATCTTATATTGAGCATATCAGTTTGTATTCCGCTTACAGTTACTTGTTGCTTGCGGTTGGACAGATATGAAGTGAACTGATCAGTAGCGATTCCTCGCATTATATAAAACCTTGGTTTAGATAATAAATTGAATGATAAACTCAGTCAAAGGCCTTACCAAAGTAGAGAAACAGAGAGAATACAATGTAGTTTGAGTTTACGATATAATATAGATACTGCAGGTGTTTCAATGTAATTTGAGTTTACGTTATTATATAGGTACTGCAGGTGTTTCAATGTAGTTTGAGTTGTATTTTTATTGGATCTGAAACCGACTGGTTTTCTGGCGAAAAGTAGAAAAAATTAGCAAAAATTTCATTTGATGGATATTTGAGATGGTCATTTTCATAGGTAGTAAAACTATCAGCAATATTCGTGAAGATAATCACAAAGTATTCAATAAGTATATTTGCTTTATCTCGATCTTCTGAAAATTAGTTATTAGCAATGATTTTTTTTTTCAAGTTGGTTACATTTATTGTTATGTGATCTATGTATGTAATTAATCCCCCTCCACTTTAGTTTGAGAGTTTTTTCCACTCAGAAAATTTATTCGCTTGTAACTTTATTTAGAAAATTGAATCAAGCCTGTAAGTGGTGTCTGAATTGGGTAGATGTATATACTCTGCGCATCTTGCCATGCACGAGCAAAGAAAAATAATGACTTTCGCTTTTCTATTTCGGATTCAATAATAGCGTAAGTCCCATGCCTACTTTTGTCGTTTAGAGAAACTTTTTTTATTTATAAAGGACAACAGGAATTACAACTTTTATCTACTATAAAGATTAAATAGTTGCTACTATAGAGGTTAATTGTTTGATAGCAAAATCACAGTCATTTCAATTTATGATTTCATTGAAATCACATTGACTCAACATGGCATTAAGATTTACTAGTGTTACATCATTTATTAATATATATTTTACATGATCGCATTGTTCATCAGCTTCAATAATCAAAATATTACTCAGAATTACAAAGATAGGCAGGTGGTCTGAAATATCAGAAATGTATAAGCCACAGCTGTAGCTGTGCGGATTTGTTATAAATATATTCTCTATTAGGGTGGCCTAGTCTCTGCCTTTGTCTATTCTAGTTGGTTTTGATAAATGTGGTAATAATGCAAGACTGTTCATTGTGCATAGGATTTCTAAAGCATTATTATCGCTACTGTAATTCATTATATCCATATTAAAATCTTCGCATAGAATAAAATACATAGCTTTTATGTTGTAACGAGATTGGAATAAATGAATTCATCAAATTTGTTACGGAATAATTTAAGAATCGCGGACGGTGCATTGAAGGTTCATACGAATAATTTTAGTTTAATTTAGACTAAATGCGTTTCGATGTAAGGCATTCTAACGGTAATGTAGTTTACAATTTTGGACGTATATTATTCAGAAATAAAAATCAACGTTTACCACCAGTTCTGAACGAGTGAAGGTAATTAGTTTTTTTTTATTGATTAAATATTTTTGTTCTCGGTCAGCCAGCTTTCTGTGAAACGAATTACTTTGAATTAACTATTTTAAGATTGCAAAAATGAACGAAAAATTTAAATTTACGGTAACATTGATCAATTTTTTGGTGTAATTAACAAAGAAAAGTTAGTCCTAGTATTTTTAGTATTGCGTTGAAAGTATCTTCAGTACAATATTCACTCATCCTCTCAGTATTGAAATATATCCTGATTTAAATAACGTGAGGAGGATTCAATATTGTACTAAAAATACTGAATGTGCTGAAAATATTTTTGGCACATCCATATGGTTGGTATCAGTGTCAATCAAGTCTAATAAGTTACAGTCCAGGCTTATTGAAGCAGCCATTATCTAACCTAGGAAGAGTAAAAGAATACAAGAAAGTTAACGCATAAGCTTAGAAAATTAATTAGGATTTCACCGTGATATAGAATCAAAGTGAGGTCTGTTGGTCACGTGCTTGGGCTCATGGTCACACGCTTGTGCTCGTGGTCATCGCATGAGCTCGTGGTCACGCACTTGTGCTCGTAGTAACGCGCTCATGCTCGTAGAAACGCTTGTGCTCGTGATAACGCGTTTTTGCTCATGACAACGCGTTTGTGCTCGTGATAACGCTCTTTGACTCGTAGAAACGCGTGTGTTAACGGAAAATAAAATCCCATAAACCTAAGCCGTGTACAACAGTTCCACGAGTAGATGTTATGTTGGACTTCGGACATGGTCCATTTGTCCCTGTCAAAGAGCTATGAAGTGTCAACAGCCAACACTACAACACAATAAATGTTATGTATATATCTTATATAGGCTGACGATAAAAAGACAACTCCCAGGAATATATTGAAACATTCGACACCATGACCGCAAACGCTCAGTGCCGAAACGGACACGAGTGGATGAGAAATGGCACCGCAATATGTTGAACAAATGCTGTAATAGCTATAGGTAGTTATATCAAATGCTGTAATAGCTATAGGTAGTTATATAGCTCTATAGCTGGCAAGGCATTAACCGCCCTCAAAGCAAAATATGAGGCCACCAGGGTAACTTTGTTAATGCCGCGCACCGGAGTCTCTTCCAGCAAGCAGACCCCTTCAAATAGTCTTGAGAATAGCATTTACCTGTCTCTTTGCTTCCTCAAAACTTAGTAAATAAAAGACAAGTCCATCTTTGCCCCACGTCGTCCAACTGTAAATGGTTCTCATCTGAGCCATATCTTCCATCTTTGTTTGAATTACCCTATGCACATATAACGTGTTGCTAGGTAGCGCATGGGTGGTAATTTTGTTAAGAGTGATCGATGCAAATATGTAAAGAATTTTTCGACAGATCCTAAAATCCCACATGTTAATTTTTCTCCACTCAAGTGGGAGTTAATTTTTATTGTGCACTTGTCACGATATATCCCTGCTATTAAAGGGACACAATCGCGGAAACTTTCGCAACGCAATGTTTTAAATTTAAATTTGCATGGATGAAAGACATATTGATGCAGTAGAAAATTATCAGTGATCGGACGAAAGGTTTTCGTCATTTCACCTCATGAAATTGAATATTCGTGATGCCATACTGGTTGAATAATCGTGGTGTCATACCGGTCGAATATTTGAGATGTCATACTGGATGAATATTCGTGATGTCATACTTGTTAAATATTCGTGATGTCATACTGGTTGAATATTCGTGACGACATACTGATTGAATATTCGTGATGACTTCCTGGTTGAATGTTCGTGATGTCATACTGGTTGAATATTCGTGATGTCATAGTGGTTGAATATTCGCGATGTCATACTGGTTGAATATTCGTGATGACATACTGATTGAATATTCATGATGTCATACTGGTTGAATATTCGTGATGACATACTGGTTGAATATTCGCGATGTCATACTGGTTGAATATTCGTGATGTCATACTGGTTTAATATTCGTGATGCCATACTGGTTGAATATTCGTGATGCCATACCGGTTGTTTCTTAAGGAAGTCAAGAGCAAATAAGTAACATCCCATCCCTTCATCTCTCGTAACAGAACATTGGTTCCGCGTTATACTATCACAAACATATTTTAATGACTGTACAAATTGAACGACAACTATTTCGTGTAAGTAGAAAGCCACGATTCATCATTCTTTTTGTGCGATTTCGTTCGTCTCCCATTAGAACAACGTGTTCCCATTAGAACAACGCGAGCCGTTACGGTTGGCTCTCACGCGTACGCGCGAGCTGTTACTGTTTGCTCTCACGCGTACGCGCGAGCCGTTACTGTTGGCTCTCACGCGTACGCGCGAGCCGTTACGGTTGGCTTACACGCGTACGCGCGAGCCGTTACTGTTGGCTCTCACGCGTACGCGCGAGCCGTTACTGTTGGCTCTCACGCGTACGCGCGAGCCGTTACTGTTGGCTCTCACGCGTACCAACTCCACATGTGATCTTTGGAATTACCACAACGTTGGAGGGAGAGTGACAGCTGGCTCAATATTTTCCCACGATTATTGGAGGTAAATTTTGGCGCAATAGTAACAAAAAATCGACTTGACTTTGCTAGTGGCGAGGATACCTGAATAACTGGGAGTCAACCGTTGGTGGCAAATCCTGCTGAAATCAACGGGATAATCAGGGATACGAGAACCAAAATAAGTATAATCGTATAAACTAAACATCATCATAGTGCCAATTTGACAAAATGGAACACCGGCACACTAACGAAACAAAATTTAATAAACGGGGTTAAAATGTTGCCTAAGCGCACATTTTAATGAATTCATATTCTAACTTGACACCAAAAGTGATTTAATAAAGGGAAATGATCAACCTATTAATTGCGAACGCCAAAGTTTAACACTGAATATCCTTATAATGCAGAAAAAGTATTCACTTACAATTTTTAATAAACAATAGGCTTACAAAACTTATTAGGCCTCAACTCCGCTAGTACCTTTGTACACAAATTGCTACAGAGGCATCGAACAGGAGTTTCCCTTAAAATACTCTCTCTAATTTAATGACTTGAACTCAAAATATCAGCCCAGTAAACTGACATACCTGAGAAAATAATATAAACAATCCTCTCAGGCACCAGGCTCCAATTACTATTTAGCTTCTATCAGTTGATCGATAAGACAAAAATTGGGCCGCGAGCGCTCCACAGTATGCGCACTTCCACGCACAAAAAAGAGATAGCGGATAGAAATTCTAAATTGTCTACGCTTCTTCCTATCCGAGATCGACCATGACGCAGTCTATCCTCAACGGTATCAAGTTCCTTAAATTTAACGACAGTGATTCGAATACTGCGAGGTGAGGGAAAATTTCTGTAAACAAAAATCCTTTTGAAAGCTCTTCGTGTTGCTACAGTGAAACCGTTGTTTCCAGAACAGGGCTGAACAGTATGATATGTTGCTTAATCGACAGTTCTCAATTTTTTGTCTGAATAAGACATTACAGAAATTATGTCGTATATTTGTTTCAGTATTTAATATGTATGATACGAAATAAATTTTTTGAATATAGCTTTCAATAGATAGCAACGAGTATTTCATACGCTTTATTAAAAGCGTTTCATCGACTTTTAAAAATAGGAACTTTAATATAAAAATCAATAGATTTCAATATAAATTCAAACGGGGTGAATAACTGTGCCATACAGATGTTGCATATTGATTTTATAGTTAAATTATATTGGCTCCAAGGTAGCTGGCTATTGCAAGCTATTCAAATATCCGTATCCGAATTTCGACTATTATATTAAAAAAAAATACATTGTTGTTGTCAGGACATATACTGTTCTATTCTGCATGTAATTATTGCTGCAAGTATTGCGTAGGAGCAACACTCGTAGACATCAAATTGTGAACAGTTCTGGATATAAACTTATTGATCTGATTATTAAAAAATTATATACTGACGGATCAGTCATCCAAATATCACATAAATACATATGTGTAGGTGGCCTCGGGAGTGCTCTATGATGAGGATATACCATCCAATCTCATAAACACCAACGTGAACAATTAACGCTGATGCACGTACTATGACGTCATGTAATTTAAACCAAACATTTGTTCAAAGTAAAATTGATCTAGGCTTCAAAGAGCTGTAGGATCACTGATGAGATTAAAATAGAGTGACGAGGTTTTCTAGCGTGCTGGAGTCAGCCTCCTTCTGGCACCGACCGTCAAATCAGCAACTAGTAAACTTTCTTTTTTAGTACTGCATCGGCTATAGACAAATGTTAGATTAGACTAGAGGGATTGGGCTTACTCCTGCGTAAATTCAATGTCCTTAAGACTGCCAGTGTCAAGGGTATGAAAGCATGGGTGCCACAGGAGTTACAGGAACTCCTAAGGTAGGCCCAATGTCAAGAATATGTAAGCATGGGTGCGACAGGAGTTACAGGGACTCCTAAGGTAGGCCTAAGGTAGGCCCAATGTCAAGGGTATGTAAGCATGGGTGCCACAGGAGTTACAGGAAGTCCTAAGGTAGGCCTTAGGTAGGCCCAATGTCAAGGGTATGTAAGCATGGGTGCCACAGGAGTTACAGGAATTCCTAAGGAAGGTCTATGGTAGGCCCAATGTCAAAGGTATGTAAGCATGGGTGCCACAGGAGTTACAGGAACTCCTAAGGTAGGCCATATGGTCCCAGCACCCCCGGGTGGCAGCAAGGAGCGTTATCATTCAACTATACCCTGCTTCAGATCCTCAAGGATTCCATGCATTGACGATATATTTTACTGGAGCGGTCGAAAAATATTTTTGTTGGTTTTTGTTCAATAACGCGGTTTAGAACTTTGTAAACCGTGTATTTGTGTCACTGCAGGTCCTAATGGAAGCAGAGTGGCTGCTTCTTCTGGAAGCATCCTTCGTCGCTTATGTAGTACATGTATTCGAACTGGAGGGCAGCACAGTAGCCGGCCCCTTGGCTGGTTGGAGCCTGCTGGTATTGGAAACAACCTGGTAGGGCACCCAGCTTAGAGCTCTGACGGGTAACGCAGGTGCTGTTGTGCCTGAGGCATCAAAAACAACAAAGGATTAATAAGTGAATAAGAAGACAAAATGAATGTTGATGTTATGGGCGGCTAATAGTGAGCAAGGAGCTCATAGCAAATCATTGATATCTACATAAATGAATGATATATGCATGCAGAGGCTACTCGGGCTGAAACAGAAGCTAACTCGCACACATCACTTCTGCCAGTAGTAGGTATAGGTACAAGACGCGGATTAGTGAAGGATTATAGATAGGGGTTAATTAGCGGGGGGTAGGACGCGATGCATGCACCTTGACTCACCGAGCGTACGGGGTAAGCGCAGCGGGGGG
>SDVV010045432.1:0-10067 GCA_016164225.1 Gammarus roeselii
ACGCGTAATTTCTTCACGTATAGAGTTGTCGAAGAATGGAACAAACTTCCAGCGGAGGTTGTAAACAGCAATACAATCGAAACGTTCAAGTCGCGGCTCGATAAGTTCTACATAAATCGCCGATAAATTGCTAAACCGTTCCATTTCCTGTTGTTATAAATAAATTAGAAATGGCACATGAAGCTCTCTTAGACGTTCTACTTCAAAACTAATTCTCTTGCCACCATAAGGCAACCTAGTTTGGGCCAATAGGCCTCTTAGACGTTCTACTCCAGAACTAACACTCTTGCTACCAAAAGGCAGCCTAGTTTGGGCCAATAGGCCTGTTGTTGTCTTCCTACACTTGTAAACTCTACTTTTGAGTGTCTCCCCAAAGAGGCGTGGTGTCTTCAAGCCTTGGCCTTATTGGCATACAAAATAAACTTTGGCCATCAACTAATTTACAGGCTCCTTCCATCCTTTTATATACGATATCCCTGAGCTAACACTACCCTTCTACGTTATGGGGTACCGGCTACACAATGCTGAATTGTCAAGTTCAACAGGATGGGCAAATTGCCTTAACTCGTCAACGTCTCCTACGTCCTGTAATCCATATGGTGAGACCACCTGCTTTTGGAGGGGAACCGAAAAATATGCAAGGCAAAGGATTTCTTCATGTAACTTAAGCTAGGGGTAACAGGCCTAAGGCCTACATTGTTTCTAGGGCACACACTACACAGCTCTTGGTGGTAATGTTCGGTTAGCAATGTTTCCAAATATATGTGCTAGCGGAGGCTGAACATAACACCGCTGTTAGACAATGACTGCTCCTTCGAGTTCCTGCCTCTGCTTGACAACGACCTATTCTTTGCGTCCCTCTCACTCCTTGACAACGACATATCCTCAGTGTCCCTCCCGCTGCTTGACAATGACTTATCCTTCGAGTCCTCTCCTCTGATTGACCACAACTGATCTTCTGTGTCTCGCCCGCTGCTTAACAACGACGGACCCTCTGGGTCCCTCTCGCTGCTTGACAACGACTGATCCCGTGTGTTCCTCACGCTGTTTGATAACACTTGAGCAAAACTTAAAAATATTGAACAGGATCATATACTACGAAAAAAACGACCAGCTGTCAAAACTGTGTCATCTTCAATTGCAATAGAAATAAATGCATTCGATCTATAAATAACATATAGAAGCTGGAAAAAAATAATTTAGAGTCAGCAGAAGAGCTATAAAAAACACTCCTAATCCGTAATGAGGAAGATTATGAAAGCAAAGTTGCTGCGAACGCCAAAATTGATTTGATACATTTGTTTAACTGCATCTCGAGCAGAAGCTATCCAAGATCTGTACTTAGATCTTCTTAAGAATGACCAAGAAGAGGAGATCAAAATAGATGACACTGGAATAAATGAACTGCTAAACTAATATTTGGAAATATGGATACTTCCAATTTCAGGATATCATAGCTGAAAGACAAATCGAAGCACTCAGCATCATCGATTTTTCCCCTGTCGAAGAAATTGAATAAATTTATAAAATTAAAACTACAAAATCTTCAGGCCTTGAACAAGTTGATCCAAGAATTCTGAACAAGACTATGAACGGTATTGCCAAGCCTGAGACAGTTTCTCACACAATCTTTCACAAATGACACTAGTTAGTCCCTCTCAATGGGGAAAGGCGACTGCTACTATTTCTTTGTTAAAGAAGAAAAGATAAAGTGACAGAATTACTAGAAACAAAAATTTTGACAGGAGACTCTGCTTGCTTTAGACACAATCGTTCCCGTCTGACAACCTGCTGCTGTTTTTTCTTCAGAAAAATCAATTGAAATCTACGATGCAAAATCTCCAATCGAATATCATCTACCTTGACTCTGCAAATCTACCAATCAAGTTGCGCACACACGCTTAGTTAGGAAATTGCTCATCATTGGTATTCGTTGCGAGCTAAGTAACTGAATAAAATGCTATCCCAAGGACAGACGACAGCGAGTCGTGCTTCACGGAGCCTCCGCTCCTACGAGTAATGTACTGCTCACTCGTCGGCAAGTATTAGCAGAAGAAAGAGCCTTCCGTGGGCGGAAACATATTTAGGCATCTGTCGAACTTAGCAATGGTATACCAGACCCTCAATCAGAGCCACCTACATCTTCGAATCTCCCTCTTTGCGTCACAGGGTTCAGTGCTTTTTCCGGGTATCTATCAGCTGACGGGGCGCAGGGTATCCATGAAGTGTCGCAGTATTTGGACTCACTTGTATTTGGAGACTTGTTAGGATGTAATTAATGCAATTATGAAGGGCATCTCCTCTATGAAAACAAACCGCCTACGTCACTTGATATAAGGCGCTCAGACAGAATTTCCCCTTGTGTGATGTAGGGTTTCTGCGAAGAAACGCAGTATATGAACTCACTTATTATTGGATAATTGTTAGGATGTTATTTATGTATGTATGTATCCAACTATAGCAACTTCACATGGATTATAGTTAGGCCCCAACTATAGCAACTTCACATGGATTATAGTTAGGCCCCAACTATAGCAACTTCACATGGATTATAGTTAGGCCCCAACTATAGCAACTCCACATGGATTATAGTTAGGCCCCAACTATAGCAACTTCACATGGATTATAGTTAGGGCCCAACTATAGCAACTTCTCATGGATTATAGTTAGACCCCAACTATAGCAACTTCACATGGATTATAGTTAGACCCCAACTATAGCAACTTCACACGGATTATAGTTAGGCCCCAACTATGGCAACTTCACATGGATTATAGTTAGGTTCAAACTATAGCAACTTCAAATGGATTATAGTTACACCCCGACTAAAGCAACTTCAAAGTCAAAGGAGCGATTTATTTCTGCGGATGACGTTTCATCAAATAAACTCGCTTCATGTTATAAATTCGCTACTTGTTATAAACTCGCTACATGTTATAAACTCGCTACATGTTATAAATTCGCTATATGTTATAAACTCGTTACATGTTATAAACTCGCACCATAATATAAACTCGCAACATGTTATAAACTCTCTACATGTTATAAACTCGCTACATGTTATAAACTCGTTACATGTTATAAACTCGCAACATGTTATAAACTCGCAACATGTTATAAACTCGCTACATGTTATAAACTCGCTACATGATGTAAACTCGCTTCATGTTATAAATTCGCTACATGTTATAAACTCGTTACATGTTATAAACTCGCACCATGTTATAAACTCGCAACATGTTATAAACTCGCTACATGTTATAAACTCGCTACATGTTATAAACTCGTTACATGTTATAAACTCGCTACATGTTATAAACTCGCTACATGCTGTAAACTCGCTTCAAGTTATAAACTCGAAACATGTTATAAACTCGCTACATGTTATAAACTCGCTACATGTTCTAAACTCGAAAAATGTTATAAACTCGCTTCATGTTATAAACCCGAAACATGTTATAAACTCGCTACATGTTATAAACTCGCTACATGTTATAAACTCGCTTCATGTTATAAACTCGAAACATGTTATAAACTCGCTACACGTTATAAACTCGCTACATGTTATAAACTCGAAACATGTCATAAACTCGCTACATGTTATAATCTCGCTACATGTTATAAACTTGCTACATTCTATAAACTCGCTACATGTTATAAACTCGCTTCATGTTATAAACTCGAAACATGTTATAAACTCGCTACATGTTATAAACTCGCCACATGTTATAAACTCGCTACATGTTATAAACTTGCTACATGTTATAAACTCGAAACATGTTATTAACTCGCTACATGTTATAAACTCGCTTCATGTTATAAACTCACTACACGTTATAAACTCGCTACATGTTATAAACTCGCTACATGTTATAAACTCGAAACATGTTTTAAACACGATACATGTTATCAACTCGCTACATGTTATAAATTCGCTACATGTTATAAACTTGCTACATGTTGTAAACTCGATACATGTTATTAACTCGCTACATGTTATAAACTCGCCTCATGTTATAAACTCGCTACATGTTATAAACTTGCTGCGTGTTTTAAACTTGTTACATGTTGTAAATTTACCACATGTTATAAACTTGCTACATGCTATAAACTTGCTATATGTTATAAACTCGCTACATGTTATAAACTAGCTACATGCTGTAAACTAGCTACATGTTATAAACTCGCTACATGTTATTAACTCGCTACATGATATAAACTCAATTACCAAAACCAAACCGCCTCTACAAATACGTCATATTGAGAGAGAGTCTCGGTGCCCTCTGCGTAATATACAACAGGATCCTTTACTATGCTCAAGCCCGGTCAAGGAGGCTCTCTCTCTGCTAGATCCAGGAATCGGGGAAATGAGCTCGCATGATTTGCGTCTACGCACCGAGAACAATTCGTCACATGCACAACAGAGGTTAGCTCTTTCCCGAGATTGGCCGAGATTGGCCCCCACTCCCGGCACCAGCTTCCAGTACCAACTCCCGGCACCAACTCAAGGAACCAACTCTACGTACCAACTCCCGGCACAAACTCACAGAACCGACTCTACGTACCGACTCCCAGCACCAACTCACAGAACCAACTCTACGTACCAACTCCTGGCACCAACTCAAGGAACCAACTCTACGTACCAACTCCCGGCACTAACTCACGGAACTAACAGTGCCAACTCCCATCGAATCCAACAATTTAGGAACCCCCGTGATTCACCAAAACTAGACACTCAAAGCGTAACCGCCTACACAAATAAATCCACGCAACGTACGTACGATATTAACGACACCTGAGTCCCCGTGGAATTTCGCCAGACGTTATCATGACGTGTTTTCAAAGACAATAAACTTTACCAAAATCTGCCGGCTCTTGCAAAGTCTTCATTATGAGTATGCCTGTCGATTTAGGTTTGGCTCACAGGTGGCGGCACCAGCAACACTGTTAAATGGAAGTATCCTTGAACTCGTCTTATTGAACCACACTTGGCTTAACTCTCTATGAGTTACAGGACTTGATATTCACTTCAAATACCTCTCACCAATGCTCTACAACTATCCAAATACATTTTTTGACCGTACGAACACGAATAACAATAAAAATAACATTCCACAGTCACTTACCACTAATGTAACTGAATTAATTGAAATGTTGGCAAATTTATTCCTTGACTTCTCAAATAGCGGTGATATCTATCAATAAACTAAACATTTCGTTCAAACAATACATTCAATATATCGCTCATGTTAATCGCTAATGACTAAATGTGTAGGAGCTTAGTGATTGCAGGTAGGAGCTTAGTGATTGCAGGTGGGAGCTTAGTGGTTGCAGGTAGGAGCTTAGTGATTGCAGGTAGGAGCTTAGTGATTGCAGGTAGGAGCTTAGTGATTGCAGGTTGTTCAAATTGGGTTTGATACCGGGAGAACAAAATAGTGCGTAAGGTAAATTACCTTGGTGCTAAAAAAATTGCAAAAATCCATATCATGAAAATCCTTCGAGAAATAACCTGGCGATATCAAAAACTCATGTTATCCTACAAAACTTATTGCCGCAGAGCTCAAGTAGGAAACCATTTGAAGAATCTTATGCGATGAAACTGTAGTGCTAATCGCGACCTAATGATGATTTTGAAAACAATGAGTGGCATTTTCGGGTTTCAGAAAAGTTTTTTTTTTTTGCATGTTGCAGATTTTTTTCATATACAGCGTGTTACACCGTAGCTGCCTCCTGAGAGACTTTTGCTATGAGCTGGCCTTTGACCATTCAAGAGACCGGAAAGAATGTCTCCCTTAGGATTAGGTTGGCTCAAACCTACAACCTACAGCTTCCAATGGTAGTCTATTGTGTGGGTGTATATGCGGAAAGAAATGTAACATTTGTTTTGCTTATTGTATGTATCCTGCCCACCGCAGCGCATTGCAGTTAATCCAGTAGAAAATTGTTCACATCCTCACCGAGAAACCTTAAATCACACCGATCATTTCTTCCGTTGTGTAGTCATTCTGAAATCAAATGACATCCTCGTTAGCAAGTTGCACTTCATGCATTTGTGACAAAATCTTCTGAAGGATCCTCTCCGTTCCATCATAATTACCTCACTAAAAACAGAGACAATATTATACCGACCTTTCAGCGCCTGTGGAATACCAACACAAGGGTGTGGATTACTCACCCGACCTTTATTTCTTTTACCGCCCCAAGGGTGTGGAATACTCACCCTACCTCTCTTTCACCGCCCCGAGGGTGTGGAATACCCTACCTTATTATTTTGCCATCCCGTGGGGGTCGAATAGCTTGCCTAACTTTCTTTTACCGCTGCGAGGATGGGAAATATCCTTCCTTTCTTTCTTGGATGTGAGAAGACTCAGCGTCTCGTGCACTGTGATGTATAACATACATCAGCAACTTTCCGTTGTCTCGAGCCTGTAGAAATCAGTTCATTTGTTAGCTCATTTTAATGCCTCATTGTAATATTTCATGCTGAGCATGTGTTGGATTTTTTTGGCCGACTTTTTTCAACTCTTGTTGGACTTTTTCGACTCTCAGTTCCTATTTCATATGTCAGTATAAACACTTAAATGTCAGTGACCTAACTTATTTAATTGATTTTCCTTAAACTCAGTAGTTCATTGTATTGTTTTATGTGGTCTCGACATATTGAACAATGAAGAAAAGAGAGTCCCTCAACGATAACCTATGGTTGGTGGGAAGAAAATTTGAATTATTAACTACCATCACATTACAAAAACTTGGTACACATTATCTTTGTAATGTATTATTTCTGTAATTAGTCAACCTGTCATTCTACCTGAATCCTTAAATCCATTGAATTTCCGTCAATCCACGGTACATTAGTTTTAAAAAGCCCCTACGCGATTTATTATTGATTCTTACGTCAATGTTTGAGTTGTAGGAGACATCCATAATATACCAATTGAGGTTTTCTGAGAGTATTTTGATGACCCTGAGGTCAGTTGTACAGTGGCGGAGTAAGGTTTGAAGACACTGATGTCAGTTGTACAGTGGCGGAGTAAGGTTTGATGACACTGAGGTCAGTTGTACAGTGGCGCAGTAAGGTTTGAAGACACTGAGGTCAGTTGTACAGTGACGGAGTTAGGTTTGATGACACTGAGTTTGTTTGTACAGTGGCGGAGTAAGGTTTGATGACACTGAGTTTAGTTGTACAGTGGCGGAGTAAGGTTTGATGACACTGAGGTCAGTTGTACAGGGGCGGAGTAAGGTTTGAAGACAATGAAAGATTTGCAACGGTCCTATCTATTTCTTTTTATCTATAAATTCAAACTCAGTCTAAATGTTTATACTAGAATTCATTGGGCAGCGTTGCCCAGATATAATACCATAACAAGAATCTATATTAGATTGAATTCCACGAGTGAAAATTAACATTTTTTCATCCGTTATATAATATCCATGAACAGTTTCCCTTCGCTACTGAGCACCGCGTGTATATTGTAGATAAAGAAAGTTCTTCTAGTTGTTTAAATGCGTTTCATTATAAACCTAAATATTTCATATATCTAAAATAGTCTGCTCAAAATGCTGTCCGTCATGCTTATATCTTTTAATACATTAATGAATGAACGTAGGTTATCTTTAAATTTGTAAATAATTGTTCTTCGATCTTTGCATCAAGTTCGTATTTCTTTGAGTACCTTAGTTACCCCTGGAAATATTATTTAAACATATTATAAACTGTTATATTTCCCACCCAACTAGTAGCGTCTCTATGAAATTGCTTCTTTTTATTTCGATCTTATGCTGTATGCATGTTTGTGAGGGCTAAAGAGAGTGAGTGTGTGTGTGTATATGTGTATGTGTGTTTGTGTGCGAGTGTGTGTGTGCGAGTGTTTGTGTAGGTGGGCGTATGTGAGTGTGTGCGTGAGTGTGTGTGTGAGGGTACGTGTATGTGTGTAGGTGTGTACGTGTGTGCAAGTATGTGTTAGGGTGTGTGCGTGATTATGTATAGGTGTGTAAGTGCGTGTGTGTTCCATATGGTTGTACGGGTGATGTGTGTATGTGTTTCTTGTTGGTCTAAGAGTCCAGTACTTATATTAAGGCTTATTTACTTATGTGTTACTTCAATAAAGAATATGATTAAATTCGAGTTTATTGTGTCGTGTGGTACGATCCCAACAGGCATCGTCGGCGGGAACATTCTTGTGAAAATAATCGCATTAGGTTTGTACTATCGGAGTCTCCAACGATAATTTTGCATCGACTATGATACAATTTTCATCGGTCGGTAATATTGACACTGAGGAAATATAACGGTAAATGACGTTGGTTTTAATCAACTTTCACTGCAATTTATTTCCATCAAACGAAAAAAACTATCACACTTATCGCCGAAAAATGAGCATTGCAAACATCTATTAGACGATACTTATTTAATTAATAAACGTAGGTTACCGATAATCAACATCGGTGACCGATGGTGGTTGACTGTTCTCGTACGATCGTCTGACGGTAATGTCTGATTGATCAGCAACAACCAGGGAGCGGTGCTGGCGCCGCACCAGCAGCTGCTGTACCCAGACGTCCCGCGACCCTGGAGGCAGCGCTAGGCTCTATAGCAGCCGTACTGGCCCAGCCGTTCCCTGACCCTGAAGGCAGCGCTAGACAGGATACAGTATACTGGATACATTTTTTCAATACTCCCCATATTTGGCAAGGATCTTTTGGACAAGCTTCTCTGAAGATGTATCTAGATACTGTACCTGCCTAACACTGGCAGAAGGTCCCAAACTGCGTAAGGACCTGATGGATTCCAAGCCCTGACCTTGCCTGCAAGGGGCGCATGTAAGAGTGAGAGCCTCTTTAACATCGCAATTTCCAAGACCGAGAAATTTTACGCTGCACAGTTTTAACCAGAAAACGTTTAGGGCCGAAGCAGTTCCACCCGAATAATTTTACACTCCAAAGTATCAGGGAGGAATACTTATACGACAGAAAACGATAGCGACCGAAAGCTAATAGCCATGAGTGTACATTTACGAATGGTATTAAGAGCCGAACGCGTTACGCAATGAAATCCGGTCGTTGAATTTCGAGTGGAGAATTTTCATTCGCAAAAGTTTTCTTTGCTAAAAGAGATCGGCCGTCAAATCGAAACGGCCTCGAAAGGGCCCATTATGCGCAGGTAGACCAAATAATGGAGGAACTTCGTGGATCGACAGAAGTTGTATTCATACTTCCCGCACCCTTCCATCGCTCCACCACCCCTATGGGAGAGGATGCCTTCACGAGGGTCTAGTCTGTGACAGAGCGTTGATACCAGTCATGCAACATTCTGAAACGTTGAAGTTGTGTTCCGGGAAATCCCATTTTACTGGCAAGGCTGGTTTTCTTGGCTTGGAAAATATTAAATTAAATTAGATCCACTAACAGACAAAGGAATAAATCTCGCAAAATATTTGCAAAATAATTTGAAAATTGGGTATCCACCTCTCCTCCTATACTTATTTTCGATATCACGATCCACAGAGAGCGATGTTGCAGTGCACGTATACGTACACTCAAGCACATGTACAGTGTCTGTGTGCTGTGGGGCACGTACACTCAAGCACATGTACAGTGTCTGTGTGCTGCGGTGCACGTACACTCAAGCACATGTACAGTGTCTGTGTGCTGTGGGGCACGTACACTCAAGCACATGTACAGTCTGTGTGCTGCGGTGCACGTACACTCGAGCACATGCACAGTGTCTGTGTGCTGCGGTGCACGTACACTCAAGCACATGTACAGTGTCTGAGTGCTGCGGTGCACGTACACTCAAGCACATGTACAGTGTCTGTGTGCTGCGGTGCACGTACACTCAAGCACATGTACAATGTCTGTGTGCTGTGGGGCACGTACACTCAAGCACACGTACAGTGTCTGTGTGCTGCGGTGCCGTACACTCGAGCACATGCACAGTGTCTGTGTGCTGCGGTGCACGTACACTCAAGCACATGTACAGTGTCTGTGTGCTGCGGTGCACGTACACTCAAGCACATGTACAGTGTCTGTGTGCTGCGGGGCACGTACACTCAAGCACATGTACA
>SDVV010045433.1:0-10067 GCA_016164225.1 Gammarus roeselii
GACGGCATACATCGAGGATAGGTTGCTATGGCGACGGCATACATCGAAGATAGGTTGCTATGGTGACGGCATACATCGAGGATAGGTTGCTATGGTGACGGCATACATCGATGATAGGTTGCTATGGTGACGGCATACATCGAGGCTAGGCTGCTATGGTGACGGCATACATCGAGGAGAGGTTGCTATGGTGACGGCATACATCGAGGATAGGTTGCTACGGGGTGACGGCATACATCGAGGATAGGTTGCTATGGCGACGGCATACATCGAAGCTAGGTTGCTATGGTGACGGCATACATCAAGGATAGGTTGATATAGTGACGGCATACATCGAGGATAGGTTGCTTTGACGACGGCATACATTGAGGATATGTTGCTATGGTGACTGCATACATCGAGGATAGGATGCTATGGTGACGGCATACATCGACGATAGGTTGCTGTGGTGATGGCATACATCGAGGATAGGCTGCTATAGTGACAACATACATCGAGGATAGGTTGCTATGGTGACGGCATACATCGAGAATAGGTTGCTATGGTGACGGCATACATCGAGGATAGGTTGCTATAGTGACAGTGTAAATCGATGATAGGTTGTTATGGTGACGGCATATATCGAGGATAGGTTGCTATGGTGACGGCATACATCGAGGATAGGCTGCTATTGGGGCGGCATACATCGAGGATAGGTTGCTATGGTGACGATATACATCAAGGGGGTATTCCAGTGTCGCATAATGGCGGCATCTGTTTGTTGTTCTGAACAAAAATGTGTAAATTTTATATTTTATGAGACAAAAACTTTTGTGCACGTAGATTGTAGAGTCTTCTTCGTGACACGGATAAAACACCGTTTCAATATTTTTTTTCGTTTATGATTGTTTTGAATGTGTGTTAACTGAATTATACAAAAATATTTATTATGGCTCATCTGTTTTTAATGACGTAGGAATCCAAATTTTACCAATGTTGTTATGTGTAAAGGTTGTGTCGTCAGAAAGAATATTATTATTAATATCAATGCTGAAATAATGCTCTTAAATTGACGTTAGCAAACATGAACACTGAACCTCATAGAACAGAGTAGTAACTCATTTGTAGGATACAGCGTCCATTTACTAATGTGATGCAGCATCTTACACGCTCCGCCACACTAAAAAGGCCACCAGGTTTGTGCCAAAAGGCCTGTTTTTGTCTTTTTACATTTGCAGATACTCGAAACAGTCTGCGGCGGGCTCTGCATTGGACCACGCCACACTGAAGCTACATCGGCTAGAAATACCCATCTTTGTAGTTGAACGGATGTAATGAAGACATGTCTGAACAGTAACACTATATGAAAGCAATTCAGAGTGAGATGGGGTAAATAGAGCACCAAAGTAATATATAGTGACCCCACGCCAACGGCGCAACACCCATACTTGTTACTTCCATATACCTGCTGTCCGTTGGGGTTGCTTCCATACCTGTTACCCTTGTAGTTACTTCCATACCTGCTACCCTTGTAGTTACTTCCATACCTGCTACTCTTGTGGTTATTTCCATACCTGCTACCCATGTGGTTTCTTCCACACCTGATGCTACCTACCCCTGTGGTTACTTCCACACCTGCTACCATCATAGTTACTTCCATACCTGCTACTCTTGTGCTCATTTCCATACCTGCTACCCTTGTGGTTTCTTCCACACCTGATGCTACCCCTATGGTTACTTCTATACCTGCTATCCTTGTAGTTACTTCCATACCTGCCAAACTTGTGGTTCCATCTATAACTGCTCCCCTTGGAGTTACATCCATACCTGCTACTCTTGTATTTACTTTTATTCCTGCTACCCGTGTGGAAACTTCCATACCTGCTACCCTTGTGGTTACTCCCATACCTGCTCCTCTTGTAGTTATTGTGGGTCACCTGTTGCTGGCCGAAATGCAGTGCTTTCCATCCTTTGTGCATTGGTCTCTTGCCATTCTAATTCAGGCCGAGTTAACAGATTATAGGTTGAGATATCACACCCATTCAATGAATTGGTCTCATCGCACTAGTAATGCATGAGCATCATGACGACGAACAGTAAAGAGGTATATACGACTGGTCAATATGATTCGTTCACTCGCTGGTGTCATAGCAGCCAGAACGGCTTAAAATAAGACCAACGTCTTCAAGTAAAACTAACGTCT
Source organism: Gammarus roeselii (assembly GCA_016164225.1). Taxonomy (NCBI): domain Eukaryota; kingdom Metazoa; phylum Arthropoda; class Malacostraca; order Amphipoda; family Gammaridae; genus Gammarus; species Gammarus roeselii. Next base: position 2,183 of record SDVV010045433.1, read on the forward strand.
TCAAATGCAACCAACGGCTTCAAATACTGTCAAGCCAACGGCGTTGAATAATATTGTGTGAGCGCTTGCTTACGAAAAGCTGTCACGTAACCGCACTGAACTATTTCATGTAAGCTCTGTGCCTCCATGCCTTCATGACACTCTCTCCTCACTGCCTGTCGTGGGTAGTGGAAGCGGCTTAACTGTGCATGCTGACTTAGAGTTGCGCGTTCATGTTCACACGTGTTCGGACAAAGTTGCATTGCAGGATGCCCTAATCTTCGTTTCACAACTAATGCTCGTGTAAGAGGATACGAGCCGCATTTCAAAATAATATTTATCGCTTGAAATGAATAATAGTTGCGGTAGGCATCTTATGAATAATCCGTGATGCTTCTTTATAAGTATTTGGAACTATGAGTTTAAATCTGAGAAAATCGATGCATTTATACCGAGGAAATTGATACATCAACATCTGAGGAAATTGATAAATTTATACCGAAGATCGATTCATATGGAAGACTCACGCGGTAAATCGTTGTCAATTTTTTTTATTCTGATAGGTGCTGATTTTTTTTTAAATCACACACTTCTATTTAGAACAGTTTAAAATTCTTCTTTAAATAATAAAAAAAATGACTGGAACTTTTATGTCGCGGAGAAATAGGCCGCTCATGAAATTTTTCATTGCAATTTTTTTTGTTAGTTAACATGAGTAAAAGTGTGCTATATTTCGATCACTGACGGTGATCCTCATCAGGCACAATAAGAAGAATTAAAACACCAAAATCTGAAAAGATAAAGAAGGTAAATTTAAATTTTAACAGATTCACTACGAATTCCACAGCAGTATAAACAAGCAAGGCACTAGTTCCATAGCAACTGACAGGCACTTTCGCGCGTATGGTTATGAGCAACATTTGAAGGTATCAGCACTACTTATTTTACACTGAAGAGATCAAAAGTAACTAATTATGCGAAGTGAAAATACGAGAAACAACAAGCTAGCCTTGGCGAGGTGAAGGTCACACACTATGAGATTACACCTAGGAGAAGGGAAACTATTTTGGGGGTGGTAAGTTATTCAAAATATCAGGATTGGATGATAAAATAATATTTTTAGTGGCCATGTCAATGGAACATATTCTGCCCATAAGATTGAAATTTGGAAGATGCTGTATTAATGAAGATTCTATTATTAGACGTTTCTTATTGTCATTAGAGGGATTTTTAGATGCATTCCAATTAATATTGTTATCCTGAGAATAGACATGATTGAAAATTGCACTGCTTTGTTTAGCGTAACGGACATAGCTTTTATGCTCCTTGAGCCTCGAAGGGTCCGACCAGTCTCACCGATATGAACTTCAGGACAATTGGAACAAGGGACCACATAAACACCTGAATTATCATCTGAGTTACAAGGAGGCTTAGTTCTAACTAATTTTGACCGAAGGGAAGAAGAGGTCTTATATGAAACTCTAATATCATGAGAATTTAGGATAGGCTCAATGAATTCCTTACAAACTTTGTTGAAAGGTAAGGACAAAGTTTTCATTTGGTCATCGCGAGGTTGACGAGCAGAAGCAGTGTACAATTTTCGTTTAGCATTAGAAAGTGCACGCTCTATGAAAGAACTAGGATATGCTAATTTGAGCAAGGAATTTTTAATGTATGATGATTCATCCTTCAAAAAAATGGCATCACAAATCTTAAGTGCTCTCAAAAACATTGAGTATACTACTGACCGCTTGACATGTTGTGGATGCCAAGAAAAGAAATGTCTATAAAGGTCCAAATAAGTTGGTTGACGAAACACGGAAAATTTAAAATAATTTAGATTCCTTATAACATTAACATCTAAAAAGGCAAGTCGAGAATTTATTTCCCACTCCACGGTAAATTTTATTCTAGGAGACAAAGAATTCAGTTCATTAAAGAATAAGTCAAAATTTGCATCGTTGGGCCATAGTGCAAAAATGTCGTCAACATATCTTAGCCAAAGTATAAGCAGTAAATTTAGGGTAGGCAAAATGCATTTTTTGAAATATTCCACGTAAAGATTGACTAAAACATGAGAAAGAGGGCTGCCCATTGCGACACCATAGATCTGTCTATAATAGGAGTCAACAAAAGAGAAATAATTATTGTCTACAAAGAGACAAACTGGTGAGACAAATGCATCAATGGAAATGGGTGAATGCAAAACGCCGGTATTGAATTGGTCAACTAAGAAATGTAGTACTTCATCTAGTGGGACGTTTGTGAAGAGAGCCGAGACATCAAGGCTTAGCATACGTGCATTTGATAATGAATTTCTACGAGCGAATGACCTAAATTTTTCATTAAAATCGAGCCTATTTTTGAGATGGGAAGAAGAGAAAACACCTATGTAAGGAGTAAGCAAATTGGACAACCATCTAGCTGATGTATATGTAATTGTACCACCACTAGAGATAATGGGGTGCAACGGACATAGAGGTTTGTGAAGCTTAGGTAAGCCATAGAAATAAGCTAAAGTTGCATTTTTTATTAAAAACCGTTTGAAAATGTTGGGGTCCGGACACTGCAAAAAATGGATTTGACTATATCTCGGAATCTCCGATTCACTGACTCGAGAGGAGATCTTATAACTATCTCGTAAGTAGTCCCATCAGACAACGCATCAGAAGCGTTTTCCCGGTAACTATTGCTATCCATGACCACAACCTTGCCACCCTTATCTGCTGGTATAATAAACAAACGTTCATCGGTCCTCAATGTCTGCAAGGCTGTAGCTAAACGTTTAGGTAACAAGGGTGCCTGTTCAGTCAACGAACGTTCTTTGTTTCTTAACTTATAGGTCTCGTTTGTCTTATTAGTTCATACAGTTACTTCGGAAACCGTTTCCCGTCTGAATGAAAAATTCCTGCACGTCAGAAGCTTTCCTTAACTTGGAATAGAAGCGGCTGGAAAAATGTCCCAACAATAGGCACGAATGCCGTAGCTAGTTTAAAAGCCAATATAGGTTGCCCAATATATTAGAGCCTCACGTACTAAAACTCTCGTGTGTAATTGCTTCTCCATTTCAAGACAGGATTAATGGGCCCCTCGAGAGGGAGAAGTGGCCACTGCCTGGGGAATAAGAATTAAGGCTTGCTGGGTTTCAGGTGTGAGTGAAACGAGGGTCCCCGAGTGCTCGAGGAGGCCTGATGAGCGGATCAGTTTCCTGTGGGAGTAAAAAGAGGGTAACCGAATGCTTGGGGGGGCAAGATAGCGGACCAGTTTCAGGTAAGGGGGAAGGAGTGTCGACGCCGAGGCATTTGATGTGGCCAGATGAGCAGACTCTATTGAGGTGTCAGTGAAAAGATTGTCATCGTCGAGGGTTTGAAGAGAGCAGACGAGCGAACCAGTTTTGGGTGTAACTGAAAAGAGTGTCACCGCCAAGTGTTTGGGGTGGCCAGATGAGAGGACCAGTTTCTGGTGATAGGGATATTGATCATCTTAAATTGCACAATCAAGAGCATCAGAAGTCATGCTTTAATGAAAATTATGTGGATTATTTGTACGTGCCAGTTGGTACATGGTGTTCAGATTCCATCGATTTGCAACTTATTGGGTAGAAGTGCCAAGTCACTCCGCAGTCAGAAAGTTGCTAGGTCGCTATATCCTGGTATTAACATGTGAAAATAAAGAAATGCCACGATAATAGGGCAACCCGTGGGTTACTCGTGCAACGAACAATTGGCCAACGCTTTCTCCACATAACTTAGAGTAATTGAGGGAGGAGTTTAAGAGCGCCATCTCGGGTCGAGATGTTGCGCCACCCACCAGCTCCCCCCCCCCCCCATCACCCTTACCTTCAGTAGAGGAGTTATGACAGTCACACTCGCCACCTTGCTGGCAACTGAGAGAGAAGAGGGATAGCAGGACACCACAAGTTATCATTAGAAAAACACATACGCATGTTTCTCCGGGGGATTGTTCGTATGTCCTGGTACTTCCTGCTGAATGAATCGCTGCCCCTTGCCTGAATTGGCGCACATTGGAAAATATTTGCTAAGGAAAGAACAATAAGGGCTTCGTAAGCGTCATTATCAACTTTATCGATCGATAAATTACAAATGTAGACTAAAGTAAATATGTTTGTATTAGAACGGGGATGGAGAAGGAGTTAGAGGAATGAGTAAATTCCCGTGTTCTGAGATAGTTTGGGCACATGGTGAGGATGGATGAAGGGAGATTGATGAAAAGGGTGATGAAGGCGGAGGTGAGTGGACGTAGGCCTAGAGGTAGACCGAAGTTTGGGTGAAAATATATGACTTGAAGCAGGTGTTAGGCAGGAGAGGCATGAGTGTGGAGGTAGCGAGAGACCGTGCAATGGATAGGCAAGAGAGGAGAATGCTTGTGAACGGAACCGGACCCACCCCCACCGTGGGTGGGGGCGGGCCCGGGGCGAGCTCTTAAAACTGTCGAGCTCTGCTGCTGACACTGATTTCGGTCTTCATTTGTTACCCGAAGTATGTGTTGCAGGGAGTCCTAGCTGGCCAGACCCTTGAGCGCCAAAGGCCTCAGTTTGTTTTTGGTGTAGCTCCGATACCAAGTGTATGAGAAGTGTGCGAGGAGTGCCCTGCCGTCGGCCCACCTCCTTCTGGGGACTACCGCCTGTAAAATCTGTATCTGTATGAGCGGTTCATACTTGAAATGCGTTGTTTCCTATAATCCCTGGTCTCGCTGAACGTAATCCTTCATGTCATTACCACATTCCTATTTTATTGCTGCCCGTGATACACACATTGTATTTTGGTTTAATGAGTATATTTTTGAGCTCACTGAGCGCACATGAAGCCGTCCGTTTGTCTAGAATATAAAACTGTTCAGCTTTGTTTGAACCATGTTGAAATATTGCCTGATTCGCTATAGCGTTCCGTCAAAATTTCTGAAAATCATCTCCCCTTGAGTAAGTCGGCCGGTTGCAATTCTGACTTGTTCATTGACAGTCGCTGATGAATGCATTTACAGTTGCACACGCATTGCATTAACCACAGACATTTCGTGGCCAATTGACTCGCTCACGCCACCGGAAGAACACATTGCGCGGATCAGTGCTTAGAAAGTGATCGTTTGTGTTTATGTTGGCTTAAATGATTCCTAGAACTTAAAGACAGTGTAGTCAATCCAATGGCAGGGTTTGATTACTTTGTTCGTTTATTTGGAAAAGTTAGCAGGGATTTTTTCTTTATTAGATAAATGGAATAGGATTGCCAATTGATGTCTATTTAGAGAACTGTATATTTTTAAAAATTTAAAACGAATATATGTGAAACTATTTGTGTTATGTTTACTTTTGATTAAATGAAAAACAAATAAATTTTAAACTCTTATGAGCACTGTTTATGTTTGAGTATCAAAATACATAAAGAAAAATCGAGTGCTGCGAACACTTAACTGTCTATAAAGTAACTCAATTTAAAACTATTTCGAGCCCGGCGAACGCTTCACTATCAACATAGCAAATAAATATTAAACTACCATTTAATTATATGCAAAATTAATAAATCAGTAACTGCTTCGAGCATTGCTGACGTTTAATTATGTGGAATTCACGTTAGAAAGTTTACTCTAAAGGATAAACTTCGCTATCAATAGAGTGTCATCGGCATTCAATTACATACATCATATTTCTTTCTGTGAACTGTGAGTTTTGTCATTTGTTGTACCTTCTAGAACAACGATTTTTTCTTGTTCACTGAAAGGAAATATATTCTGCGACTTTCTCTCAGGCGCGAGACGATGATATCAAACTTTTCAACTATTTGTTTGAGCACTCAGTTACCGCGCACGTTTCCTACTAAGCAATGCAAGGATTGTTAGCTGGGCTTACTGATCAGTGCCTAATGTCTACCGTCATGAGTGCCTGCACATGTGCGGAAACTCGTCGGAGTCTTGTCCAAATCCCATGACCATTGATAGGTACATTTAGTTCCATTACAGTGCTTACCTTTGACCTTATTTATATCTGTGAATAATTTTAATATTTAAAAATGAAATGTTAACTGGAGTGCAAAAAGGGTATTAAAGTAATTGCAACAAGTCAATTTAACGGTTGTTCAAGTAAATCCATCTCTGACCTGTCGTGCTATGTTGAATGTATTCATCTAAACCCTGGTCTTGCCGAGATGCCCGAACTTCATCCTGGTGGTGCTCCAAAACCGAGACGCCCGAACTGCATCTTGGTGATGCTCCGATACCGTGATGCCCGAACTGCATCCTTGTGGTGCTCCGATACCGAGAAGCCCGAACTGCATCCTGATGGTGCTCCGATACCGAGACGCTCGAACTGCATCCTGGTGGTGCTCCGATACCGAGACGCCCGAACTGCATCCTGGTGGTGCTCTGATACCGAGACGCCCGAGCTGCATCATGGTGATGCTCCGATCTGTGTGTGCAAAATGCAGAAACTCGTCCAAATAATTCCTTCCAAATCCAGCGGAAAAATTATCACTCAGCTGATGAAAACACTCGCCAGATATCGGCAAAATGGAGCAAACCGCGGTATTGCAGTTACTGGGGCAAACCGCGATATTACAGTTAATAGGGCAAACGGCGGTATTGCAGTTAATGGGGCAAACCGCGGTATTGCAGTTAATGGGACAAGCCGCGATATTGCAGTTAATGGGGCAAACGGCGGTATTGCAGTTAATGGGGCAAACCACGGTATTGCAGTTAATGGGACAAACCGCGATATTGCAGTTAATGGGGCAAACGGCGGTATTGCAGTTAATGGGGCAAACAGCGGTATTGCAGTTAATGGGGTAAACAGCGGTATTGGTGTTGATGGGGCAAACGACGGTATTGCTGTTAATGGGGCAAACAGCGGTATTGCAGTTAATGGGGCATACAGCGGTATTGCAGTTAATGGGCAAACAGCGGTATTACAGTTAATGGGGCAAACCGCGGTATTGCAGTTGATGGGGCAAACGGCGGTATTGCAGTTAATGGGGCAAACCGCGGTATTGCAGTCTCCGGCAAGTTTTTCCATTTGTAAAGACCGAATTTTAATGCATGTGAAAGGCTGCAGGTTTATTATAGAACTCAAAGACTTTTTGCTTGAAGACCGCCCTATGGGGAAGTCTGCATTAACTTCGCTTTGGGACTCCGGTGGAACACGGAAACAAATACATGTACAAATTTTTGCTTGGAATGTCTAGTGTGATACGTCTCTTCTAGTTACCTAGGACGCTATTCACTATTAATGTAATACATCTCTTTGAGTTACGTAGGACGCTAATCACTATTAATGTAATACGTCTCCTTTAGTTACGTAGGACGCTATTCACTATTAATGTAATACGTCTCCTTTAGTTACGTAAGACGCTATTCACTATTAATGTAATACGTCTCTTTTAGTTACGTAGGACGCTATTCACTATTAATGTAATACGTCTCCTTTAGTTACGTAGGACGCTAATCACTATTGATGTAATACGTCTCTTTGAGTTACGCAGGACGCTATTCACTGTTTATATAAGTCATAACCACCAACTGATAGGGGAATATTGAAAAAATTCCAGCAGAATTACATTTTTTTTAATGTCTAATAGATGCTCATCAGTTCATCATGAGCTAGCTTACTGGCATTGATGACATCTGAATGCTTCCAACAGACTTGTTGGACTGAAGCCAGCCCCGCGGGACCTTTATTGAGGAATCGGTTTCCGCTTTACAGAGATGCGAGGGCTTGACATTTTTATTTGAATTTACGTGAAAACTGTCGTAAATATTGCAACGCATCAAACTCATCGATCAAAATGTTTTGATACAATAGTGGTATGGTATCTCAGGCAGTGATAGAGGTATGGTATCTCAGGCAGTGATAGAGGTATGGTATCTCAGGCAGTGATAGAGGTATGGTATCTCAGGCAGT
>SDVV010045434.1:0-10067 GCA_016164225.1 Gammarus roeselii
GATATGTACACATTAGGAATGTCTCATGCATGTACAGATTTGTAGTCATCAGCCGTTTCCCCCCAACTTTGAGAGGTTTGAAGTTAGGCCGACAAAGTTGGGGAGATGACGCCCATTTTGCCCGCCGTCAGATCGCATTGTCCTTGCCGAGGCTCGAACTAGCGAAATACAGCACCATAGGCTGGCACCGCAGCCGGGTACGCCAGCCATTTGTCCACCGCGGCTCTGAACACATACGCAACAACAGTATCTTCACTGTGACTTGTCCCACCCGCGGTGGTTTCGAAGGTACAATCTGGTGTATTTCAATAACCGAATCAACATAATTTCTCATCAATACTCTTCGCAAGATCTATTCACAAAATGAATATATTAAGTATGGTTGACCCGTCAGTGTGCGTTGGTGCCTTCGTCTCCGAGCTAGACTGCTGCAGATGGCACTGGTCACCTTCCGGAAGCCGCTCCTTTCTTCACTTGGTTCTCGTATAATCTTCATAATCTGGTACCAGCCGGCCACATGCTGGGTGATTTGAGCCGGGTAATTTCCAGGTGTTTACAGGATAGCCGGTATTCGTCTAGAAGCTTCAAATGCTGGTTATCTACCCATTGTGTAAGTACCATCTCTAATCAGCCTACTTATCTCACTCAGTTATTGTTCACCGGTGAAGCCACACCATGGATAAACATAGTCGTACTGTTTTCTAGAGTGGGGAATGAGCTAAATGATGATGTCAGTCAGCTGGTCACAACAAGACGTTTCTGGTCGGTTTCGTTTTTCTTAAGCCGTTTGATGTTTTTTCCTATAAGGTCACTTACTCGATCTTCACAAAACGATCCAAGAAATCCGATTGTCCTCGTTCCCGCGGAGCAGGTAGTTGAGCTAGCATTCTTCGGTTGTCTGTTTCTGGAGTCGTGTAAGCCTTTGGTCAGGTCGTTCCATCAACTTGAAACAGCCGATAAGCTACGTTATGGGAAAGTGGGGTCAGCTTTGGGGGAGATGGAGGTAGTGGACGCCGTTACCTGCTGTTGTTGTTTCTCCTGTACACCTGCTATCATGTGTGGTGGCGCAGATACAGATACCATCCCCGTTCTAGCTCGCACTGCGTCGTTATTGATCCTGTCTCTCAGCGTCAAATAAGCCATGCTCCTCAAACATTTAATCTCGAAGACATTCAACCTTTTTTCTCTTCTGCTTTCACCCCCAAGTTTCAACCCCGTAGAGAATAGTTGGTACAACTACGCCCTCATACTGCCCTCTCTTTGCTTCTTTCCCAACGTCACTCATCAGTGCACCGAACACTTTACACCCTTCCTTCACCCGTGACTTGACTTCAGTTTCCCCTAGTTCAGTCTTCTCCACATGTGAGCCCAGATACTTAGAACATTGAACTTCCGCCAATATCTCTCCATTTAGAAGGACACTAATTCTGCTCGCATCGGCATTCCTCAAGCATCTGATTACTTTATTTTTACCCACGTTCACTCGAAACTTCCTCCTCTCACATACTCTACCAAACTCAGACACTAGCCTACACAGCTTCTGCTCTGAATCTGCCACCAGTGCCGTATCATCCGCAAACAGCAACTGGCTCAACTGCCAACTCCGCCCATTCGTTTTCAGCAGCTCCAAGTCACGACCTAATGCACTTGCGTTCACCTCCCTGACCACTCCATCCATGTAGAGATTGAACAGCCAGGAAGACATAACGCAGCCTTGTCTTAGACCCATTTCACTGTAAGCCAATCACTCACCTTGCCACTCTAACACATGCTCTGCTCTCAAATATGGAAACTTTGAACTGCTTTAAACAAACTTCCGCCCACTCCATGCAAACGCATTATCCTCCACAATGCTTTCATTTCAACCCTGTCGTAGGTCTTTTCCAAATCCACGAAGGCCCAGAACACGTTATTTCCCTTAGCAAGGTACTTCTCACAGACTTGTCTGACTGCAAAACTCTGATCGGCACACCCTCTACCGCTCCTAAAGCAACACTGTTCCTCTCCAATTGCGTCATCCGTGCAGTCTGTAATCCTTTTGATCAGCACTCGCCCGTACAACTTACCACTACACATAATAGACTTATTATACCTATCGAGTTGCAGCACTAATGTTTATCTCCTTACCCTTGTACAGCAGAACAATTCCCTTGCACAATCTTGTACAGCGGAACAAGGCAAGCACTGCGCCACTCAATCGAGCCACACACTCGCTCCGAAACACGGATTCAGCAGCCTCACTAACCCTGCGACAATCGTTACTATGCCTCTTCTCAGGCCCCCGGCCGCAACACCATCCAAACCAGGGGTTTCCCTTGCTTTCATCACGTCCTCCGCCTCCTGCACCTCTTCCCTAGTATTGCCTGCAACTAGTCTCTCCAAAATACCAACATCCGCGCACCACCACCCACAGCAACAATGTCAGTCTCTCCTACATCTGCGACATTCAACAATTCATCCAATCCTCCGTTCACCTCTTCCGTACACCACCACTCCCTTTCTCACCCGTATAACCTCTTTCCACAACATATTTTTTGTTCTCAAAATTGTGGCACAAACGTCTACCCCACCTGGCATCAGCGTCCCTTTTGGCACTCCTCATCACTCGCATAACATCCTTCCTTTTCTCTGTATAGTGGTCATAGACCAACACCGACCTCTCTTGCAACCGCTCCTCAAAATGTCTTATTTTCTGCGCCACCACCAATTTGACCTCCTCGTTCCACCACTCGCAGTCCTCCTGTCTGCACCCGTCCGAGCGGCGTACACAACACACATTCTTGAACATCTCAACAAGGCATCTTTGAACGTCTCTCATTCTTCCTCCACATCTTGCAGGTCCTGCCCTCTCACATTGTCATGTTGCTTCCCTCAACGCCCGCTGGAACTCCTCAGCACTGCTTTTCACATCTAGCTCACTCAATCCACTACCTTTCTTCCTTCTCCCACTCTTTTGTTCCCCTTCCACCAATGCTCCCCGACTAATCTCCCTTCCACCAGCAGATGGTCAGACACAGTTTCACCCTCCCATCGCAACACCCGCATATTAAACAGCCTCCCCACCACTCTCCTCGAAATCAGCACAAAATCCATCAGCGCTCTCTCCACCACCGCACCATGGGCCATCCTTACCCATGTGTACCTGTGGATATCTCGCGTCATGAACAGGCTATTTCCGACGACCAGATCCTGCTCCATGCGCAGAACTATAAGGTTATCTCCACTGTCAGTCCTACCAGAAGCGGCATACCTCCCAATCACATTATCCACCACAGCATTTCAAACTCTCGCATTAAGGTCACCCAGTACAACCACATTGAATTTACTTCCAAGACTCTCAATGCACTTGCAGAGGACTGTCCAAATTTTTCTCTCTCCTCCTCACTCCTCTCGCTACCAGGTCCGTACGCACTCACAAATGCCCAGTTTTCTACGCCTAACTTTACTTACACCCACATCAATCTTGAGTACACCTAATTCCACTTAGTAACGCTACCAGCCAGTCTATCACTCAGTAACAACACCACACATCCACGCCCGTCTTTCTTCCACTTACCACTCCAAACTCACACTCGCCTTTACCCTTTAACTTAGTCTCACTCAGCGCCAACACATCTAACTTCCTCCTCTCAAACATCTCACAAATCTCTCGCCTTTTTGCTTCACTCGTACTACGGCACATTCAACGACCCCAACAATAAGGTTTGGAGAGGCGTAAGCCTCTCCTACCCTCGCTCATCTTGCCGTCTTTGAGGGAGAATTTTACAGAGGAGGGGATTCCTAGCCTCTGCGCCCCGCCCTTTATTAGACACCTTTTACGACACTCAGGGGTTGCGGTAGCACATTCTAAGCTCGGGCTACAGGGCTTCCCTTTAAGTCACCTTCTACGACACACGTGGTGGGGCAGACAAAATATGGTATACGTCAGTCCTGGCATTTATGTCATCGTGTGTACTTACATTGGCCGAAGTGCATTTGTATGAGTAGTTTTGGTTGTAATCATTGATAGACGAAATATGTACGCTAAGATAATGTCAAAATCTTCTTTGACGGGCAAAAAATTTATTGAAAACACTTTTGCTGACCCTTCGACCTGTTCTTCTTATCTTGTTCTAAACTTTTTGCATCGTCTGCAGTGTCTGTGAGACAATTCTCCCACAATTCCTCATACGTTTTCTGATGTATGACAGCTGGAGAATTACTCTATTCTGACCGATCTATTCCCATCAATTGCTTGCAGGATTAATTACAAACTTTTAGTAATTACTTGGGGACTTCTCGTAATTTAACATGTGAGAATTGCAAATTTTTGACAGTGCACTTTCAGTTATTAGTTAAACAAATGGAATCTTTGATTAAAACTAAAAAAAATGAGTTTAAAGTTGTGGAAAACACAGTGAAATGATATTTTTTATCGAGCAAATTAAGTAAATGAACAAGAAATTTGCTGCTTATTTGTCAGACTCGACAAAAAAGCAAAAAATTCAATAGTGGTTGTTAGGCAACACAATTTTTTTCCATTTTTCGGAGGCAAGTCGTGAGTTTAAATTGGGATTCAAAAAGTGTCATGTCATCCCAGTCGTCAGGTAGAATCGAATTCAAAGATATACATATTATCCTTGTTATGATATAAAAAACGAATTCAGACATTTTGTTAGAGTGCAGCTCTTAGAGCAGGCAATATTGGGGTAACAAGAGTCGGCAAACATTATTTATACTTAATTAAGCTCGAATGACATTTTTTTTTCATCAGATGACGACATGAATTGATTTATCTCACTAATAATTTAAAATGTACATAGTAAAGGCATCGCAACCTACATGACACTCCTGCATCTAGGAATATTTCTACATAAGGTATCTAGAGCAACTCAGTGCATAACTTAGTTTATGTCGGCCTCTAAAATACATATCAGATAAATTTTTCCTCAATATGATGACTCAATTTCGCATTTTAAGAAGAATGAGTGGGCAAAACTTATAGGGCATAATACTGCATTTTTTTCATGCATGAATGATGCATTGCAGATGGATATATTGATGCAATCAATGTATATACAAACTTTCCAAACACACATAAATGTGTATTTATATACATGCATAAATGGGGAATCTAAGTCCTCCGATTTACTCAAGATGGAAAGAAACTCACTTGTTCCGAGCCGGAACGTCGGTCAGAAGTCGGGCGGTGGCAGCTGGGGCGGCCTCCTCGAGGTAGTTGAAGAGTTTAGCATAGTAGATTGCGGCGTCGGTTCCCATGCCCTCGGCCCGGGCTGAAAGGGACTTGATACTCGTCATCAGCTCTCGGATCTTCTTATATTGTGGTCCAGGAACCTTTTCATTCGAGATGATCGTGTCCAGGAGAACATTCACGTTGAGTTTTATCTGGCTAAGGTCAACCTTCTCAAGTGCTTCTGTGTCCAGCCAGTTTGGCATGTCTGAGACGATGTCTGAGACATTTTGGGTGATGACATCGATTTCCTGATCCAACACGTCGTGGACTTCTGCCTTCGCCATTTTGAGAAGGAGCTTGGGCAGGTACGCTTTGTTGAGCGACGCTTTGGTGTCGGCATCGATCTTGTAAAGATTGCTTTTGTTTCGCGAAGAGCCGAAGGACAAATAAGCTTCATTGTAAGGACCTGAAATGGACATAAGCATTGGTCAATCGTTGGTAGAGAATACACATTGGAATTTCGTGGAATTGTATATAGGAACCGTTTAAATTAGTAACATTTTTCTCCAACATGAGGAGTTGTTATTGAATGAATAATAAATTAGTGTCTCGAAAACAATATATTACCACTTGTAGTGCATACAGTTAATGCAGCTTGTAAAATATACTTTACAACGTTATTCTGACCGGATGCCATGTTATCGAAACGTATATAAGGAGTTTTCTGGCTGAACTTTGGTTCTGCATTTACCAAATTTATTTCAACTATTTTACGGGAACTCATGTTTGGAGATGGCTCTGTTAACTTCTCAATGATAAAAGCTTCGTTTTAGTAAATTTGTATATCATTTTATTCTCTTGAATCAATAAAATAATATTAACAACACTCAAACCAGCTCTCCCATGAATCAGAATTTCATCCTCCGTAGTATCTTTATCAATTAATTGATATAACCGAGATGCTAAAAATATGTCATAGAGCGCACCTTGGAGTAAGGCATATCGCTTACCTTCAATAGTCTTTGCGATGTTAGTAAAATTGACCACAACAAAGGCCTGGATCCAGCGTTGTGCTGTGTCGTTCTCTACCGAGGCCAACTTAGTTGCGTTCGGTTGCTCTTCCCAGTCATGCGTGTTCCACAGCGTCCCCTCCTTGGAGTTCCTCATGGCCTCCTCTGTGGAGTTCCATAATGTCTTCCCTGACGAGTTCCGATCGGTATCTACTGAGGCGTGGCCGTATGCATCAGGCAAAACCTGGACGGTGGCAGCGGGTAGGACCTCTTGGATGTAGTTGTAGAGTTTGGCATAGTAGATTGCGGCGTCGGTTCCCATGCGTTCAGCTCGAGCTGAAAGGGACTCGATACTCGTCATCAGCTCTTCGATCTTCTTAGACTTTTGTTCAAGAGCTGTTGTATTCGAGGAGATTGCATCCAGGACAGCATTGTGGTTGAGACTCAGCTCTCTAAGGTCGATCATCACAGGTCCTTCTGTGCTCAGCCAGTTCCGTAAGTCTGAAACGATATCTTCGAGTCCTTTGCCGATGACATCGATCTCCCGATTCATCACATCGTGGACAATCTCTTGCGTCATTTTAAACACGAGATCGGTCAAGCTGGTCTTGTTGAGCAGCGCTTTGGTGTCGGCATCAAACGAGTAGAGATTGGCGTTGGCTCCCGAAAAGTCGAAGGAAGAATACGCTTCATAGTAAGGACCTACGATGGAAGAAAGCAAACCTTTTCAGCAGTTGTAAGAGATAATTAACTTGGAATTTCATGGATGTGACATGCAGGAACTTTCTATATTCGTGACATTTTCGTTCAATCAGAAAGCGTGATGAATAAATTCAAATTATTGTATCGATGGTTAACTGCGAGGAAGCGTAGCACAACATACGACATACGATGCGGCAGATAATACGTTATGTAAATCTCATTGTACATGGATATAAAATGTACTTTGTAAATGATTAATAACGGACTTCATTTTTTTATTCGGTTTTCCTGTATATGCAATTAGGACGTAATTCATGCATAATTTATTTCATAGGAGTAATTTGTCTTACCTATAACTAAGTAACAGTTAAATCAGTTCAGTAATTAAAAAAATCAAGTATTGTATGATCTCAACACGATTTCAAAAGATACTGTGTGCCCTTTACAGTTGAATGTTTCTCCAGTCATTTTTAAAACTCTGCTTCACTCACTGAAACAGATAAGTAACATCACCCAACCACACTCAAACCAGCTCAACTATGAATCCGTTTTCACCTTCCGTAGAATCTATTCTAACTCATTATTTTACCTGAAATACACCTTGGAGGAACGTCCATTACTCACCCTCAATATTTTCCTCAATGTTATCGAAAATGGCTCGAACGAAAGACTGGGCCCAGCGTTGGGCTATGTCGTTTGCTGCCTGAGACCGTTCGATGGCGTTGGGGATGTCTTTCCACTCTGGTGAGTTCGAAAGCATGTCCTCAATCGAGTTTCGCATTGCCTCTCCTGTGGAGTTCCACGTTGGCTCCTCTGCGGAGTTCCACATTGCCCTCTCTGTCGAATTCTTAAGGGTATCGAATATGTCACTGTCGATCAACGAGAAACTGCGACCTGCCAAATTCCGGAATGAAAAGTGAGCAGATTTTGTAAACCATTTCTGTAAAATGAAGGTCAAACTCAGGTTCAGGGGCACTGGATATGAAACAATCATCCGTTTTTGCGGTCCTATTCATAAATGGAAAATATGTATCAAAATATTATTGCTTGAAACTATGTTTTTTTCGAAAGCGGCGTGGTTGGATGTATGTAGATGTTCAGATGTTTCTCAAAAGTCAGAAACATTGGTTACGTAGGGTAAAATATATATTTTCTACTTGATTTGTATCGGCGACAACATTCACGTTATGCTGAGTATTGTTAATCAACGACTGGTAATGGCCATCAATTCACCGGTATTACATGCCCAGGCGAGAGATCTTGTAGACGCCTACCTGTGGCCATGCAGACGAGGACGAGGAACAGGCCAAAGGAGAGCTTTGGAGACATTTTGACTGATTTGGTGGCTGGTGACGACGGACGGTTCTAGAATGATAAACAGATAAGTAAATGCATTATTTCTATCTTGAACTACGACGTATCTAGGATTTTATATATAATCAGCAGTGAGCCTGTAAACCCCGACGGTTGTTGACGTTTGTTCGAGCAAGAACAGTGCTTTGTAAATTGCGCCCTGACATCAGGGAATGTGCACTCACTCCACGCAAAGCTACACAGACAAGTTCACACAGTTTAACTGACTAGTTCGTGACTATTTTCGTGGAAGTGTTCATCAACTAGAAGTGAGTAGTCAGGCTGCAAATAAAACATTATTTGGGACATCGCAAACCGCGCTTGAAGGACCGCTAGTCAATAGTCATTAAATGCGATATGATGCGATGTGAAAAGTGGACGTAGTAATGATTATGAGGGCAAATATTTCGGAGTATTGAATAACAGCATTTAACGTGTAAAATAATTATGTGTCATTTGCATACTAGGAGAAATAAATCAGTATTGACCTCACTACTGCAAGATGCTTAAATCATCAATCACGAGAAGGTAACAGCGGTAGCAAGAAACATCTTCCAACAGCTGGCTGCCGATGCTTAAATCATCAATCACGAGAAGGTAACAGCGGTAGCAAGAAACATCTTCCAACAGCTGGCTGCCGATGCTTAAATCATCAATCACGAGAAGGTAACAGCGGTAGCAAGAAACATCTTCCAACAGCTGGCTGCCGATGCTTAAATCATCAATCACGAGAAGGTAACAGCGGTAGCAAGAAACATCTTCCAACAGCTGGCTGCCGATGCTTAAATCATCAATCACGAGAAGGTAACAGCGGTAGCAAGAAACATCTTCCAACAGCTGGCTGCCGATGCTTAAATCATCAATCACGAGAAGGTAACAGCGGTAGCAAGAAACATCTTCCAACAGCTGGCTGCCGATGCTTAAATCATCAATCACGAGAAGGTAACAGCGGTAGCAAGAAACATCTTCCAACAGCTGGCTGCCGATGCTTAAATCATCAATCACGAGAAGGTAACAGCGGTAGCAAGAAACATCTTCCAACAGCTGGCTGCCGATGCTTAAATCATCAATCACGAGAAGGTAACAGCGGTAGCAAGAAACATCTTCCAACAGCTGGCTGCCGACGTTACAACTAATTCATTATTTATTCAAAACATTGTGTAGGTCTTGTGCTCATACACAGATGATTGATTTTTTTTTTAATATACCATGTGTCATGAATTTCATTCAATTCAAAGGCTCTCCATTGCAGCGGAACATACTTTTTATGTTTATTTGTTAACGTTCATTCGCAATGCAGGACTTCGTTGCTCGAAATAAATAATTCGAGATCAATTCCTCTTGAGTGAATTTAGAGCTCAAACTATCTCTATAACAGTTGGACCAAGTTTTCAATAACATTTACAGTTCTCCAGGATTGTAGTTATGGTCTTCTAGCATAATGCCAAATAGAAACAGAAGAGAGAAGAGTAGATGACTTACCAGCACTGTTCACTGTGTAGCTGCTAGTGAAGCTTCTGCAGAGTCGTCCCACTTTTATACCTGCCCCGATGCGATGGGTAGAAACACCATAGGCTTAAGTATTTTATGATGGTCAAAAAAATTAGAGATGCTCCACAGAGATAAGGTGTGATTGACGTTAGCGTACGGTAGTGGAATAAGCAGATACGGCATTTTACACGAATGTCAACAGCAATCACTGTTCAAATAAACTGGAAATATTATATCAACTCATTGAGTGCTGGTAACAATGAAGAAGAAAACCATAGGACGTAATGAACAATTTATCGCCAAGACTGTCGTATCCAATCATCATTGGACAAATATAT
>SDVV010045435.1:0-10067 GCA_016164225.1 Gammarus roeselii
TATATTGCTTATAATCAAATGTTACGTAAATAATTAGGTCTGACATGTGTTTTTGATGCTTGTCTTTTGCTGCAGTCGTTCATGACAGTCGAAGGGATTTTTTTCAAATTTCACTGCGGGAAACAAAGTTTTTCTTAAATAACTGCAAGCTAACTTAACTGGAAGTCATTTCTTCACATCTTGAACTAATTATGACCCTAAAGTATTAGTAAATGGGCAAATATTACAAAGCAACAATCTTTTTAATAATACGATAAAACAAGTAAAAAAGGTATTTCTTCAATCCTATAGCAAACTAATTGCATTAACATGAATACAAGTCATGATAGGTAAGGTTTCGTCATCTTGATATGAAAGTGCACTAATAGTTTGTTCCTGGGTGTCAAACAGAGGTTAACACTTAGGCCTATAATTGTCACTAACTATGTGTTGAAAACATCGGGTCATTATAAATTTAGTTGCCCATTTTAAAATTAGCTGTGGTGTCATTATTCTGCGTCATCTACTTTTAGATGTCATTATATGTGTGAAGAATTTCATTTAGCTACAAAGCGTCTACTGGGGTGATTTCCTGCGCCTGGCAACACAAGATGACTCCCTGCACCTCCCTTTTTGGGCACCAAAACGTCGGAAATGTCAATAGTTGACTATAGGACTTGAAAGAGCAGGTCTTTGTTTTGGTATCAGCTACTTGTAGAGATTTAATACGCATACAGACTTGATGAAAAATCCCCAAAGTGAAGGTGTGTGTTTCAGGTCCCTGATAATTTTGGTTTGGAAAAATCAACGTTCCACAAACTTTGATGCTGTGGCTATAGTGTTAATTGGATTAGGGCCAAATTTGGTGGTGATACTCAGAATGTGTCTGTAGTTTGTTTCCTAAGAAGGATTTTGGAAAGAAATGTAAACTTTTATAGATATATACAAATATGATCCCCCGCACCTATTTTGTTTGATAAATATCTTCATTTGTTTTCAAGGAAGAGTAATTAAATGTTTCCCTCTGTGAAATCACAAAAAAAATCCAACAACAGTCGAGTATGAGGGCAGCAAAAGACTAGCATCTAAAAGACCTGTCACAAACATAATATTTTAATAACATTTTATTTAAAGCAATTGATAGCTATATACTTCTATAGGCATGCTCTTTCTATTGGTACTCTCAACTTTTAATTTGCTTTTCAATTATTGATGTATGGGGGTGTGAGGAATCACCCCGTTTGGTGCAGAAAAAAAAATGATTGGGGGGCATAGCTTGCCGCACATTTTTTGTAAATAACATTTTTTTTTTGATGATAGAATGTTGAAAGTTACGGGGCTTTATGGTCATGATACTAGTTATACAGACCGTTAATACTAAGTTTCTCTGCCCTGTACATTCTGAGTTACTTCAAAGTACGCAGAAAACGCGGGGTCACCCCGGTCGACGCTACTTTTCAATTAAGAAAAACAAGAATATTTAATAACAAAATTTGTTGCTTGAAATCACCCTCTATAGTTTTTTTCATATGGGGTGATTCCCCGCAGTTGTATATTTAAATTTATCTACAAATGAATATATCCATTACTTTCCAAAATTCTTCTTGCACAACAAACTACAACATATTCTAAGTAGCATTCATCAATCCATTGGAAAATCTAGCCACAGCATCAAAGTTTGTGGCACATTGATTCCTCGACCAAAATTATCAGTGATCTGAAAAACAAACCTTTACCTCAGTGAATTTCATAAATTCTGTACACATATCAAATTTCTACAAGTTGCAGATACCTACTAACAAAGACCTGCTCTTTCAAGTCCCATAGTCGAACAGTGACATTTCCAACATTTTGGTGCCCAAAGGGCCAAAAGGAGGGTTTGGAGAGTCACCCCTGGATGTCGACAGTGGGAATCACCCTGGTTGATAATATTAGTCATCTGTGATGGAATTGAAAAAAATCCACTATGACAATCAAGAAAGCCAGCAGCATGGGATTAAAAATGTCTGACTGAAATTTCCCTTATTTTTGTTCTCAACTTATGTAGCTATACAAATTTAGGCATGCTTTTTCTATTGGCACTCTCAACTGTTTGATGTAGCTACATATCAATTAGCGTTGACGAGGGTGACTCCCCGCGGTCGGAAACACAGAGTGACTGCCCGCACCCCCCTATTGGGCACCAAGACGTCGGAAATGTCACCATTTGACTACGGGGCATGGAAGAGCAGGTCTTTGTTAGTAAGTATCAGCTACTTATAGAAATTCAATACGTGCACAGAATTTATGAAAAATCGCCAAAGTGAAGGTGTGATTTTCAGGTCCTCGATAATTTTGGTTCGGTAAAATCTATGTTCCGCAAACTTTGATGCTGTGTCTAGAGTTCCCATTGGATAAGGACCAAATTTGGTGGTGATACTCGGAATATGATGTAGTTTGTTGCGTAGAAAGGATTTTGGAAAGAAATGTAAACTTTTGCAGATATATACAAATATACAACTGCGGTGAGTTGCCCCAGGTAAAAAAACGATCGGGGGTGATTCCCAGCACCTATTTTGTTCTTAAATATCTTTGTTTTTCTTCAATGAAATGTAGTGAAATGCAATTTTTTGCACAGTTGATGACATCTGGAAGTAAATGACTGACAAAAATGACACCACAGCTAATTTCAAAATGCTTGACTAATTTTATAATGACCCAATGTTTATAACACATGGTGACAAGTCTAGGCCTAAGTGTTAACTTATGTTTTATGCCCAGGATTGATATTTTTTACCATATTTTCATATCAAGATAACAATACCTTACCTAGCATGACTTGTATTCATGTTAATGCAAAAAGTTTGTTATAGAATTGACAAAATACATTTTTTACATGTTATATCATATTATTAAAAAAAATCGTTTTTTCGTAATATTTGCTCATTTACTGATACTTCAGGGTCATAATTAGTTTGGGATGTAGAGAAATTACTTCTAGTAAAGTAAGATTGCAATTATTGAAGAAAAACTTTGTTTTCCGCAGCAAACTTGGGAAAAAAATCCTTTGACAGTGGGGTATGACAACAGCAAAAGACGTGCATCAAAAACACCTGTCACAGACGTAATATTTTACTTCACATTTTATTTTAAGCGACTGATATATACTAATATAGGCATGCTCTTTTGATTGGTACTCTCAAGCTTTTAAATCCCCTTCCAATTATTGATAAATAGGGGGTGCGGGAAGTCACCCCGTTCTGTGCGGGAAGTCACCCCCCGATTAGGGGCCATAGCTTGCCGCACGGTTTTTAGGAATTAACTTCTGTTTGGTTGATGATATATTGTTGAAACTTACGGTACTTCATGATCATTGTAGTAGCTATACACACCATAAATACGAAGGTTCTTGGCCGGTTACTTTTTGAGTTATTCCAAAGTATGTGCAAAATGCGTGGAGTCACCCCAGTCGACGCTATCCCCTGTAGGGGGGTGCAAATAGCCATCCCATTTGATGCAGGTTGTTGCCCCAGTTTAGGAGGCATAGCCTTCCTATGGTCTTTCATACATAGCTACCTTATTTTTTGTTGATAATAGAATATTGAAATTTACAGTGCTTCTTAATCACAATAATAGCTGCATAGGTATGCTGCAAATACCTACTAGGTTTCTAGGTTACATATGTATTATACTAACAAAGACCTGATTGTTTCATGAGCTGTAGTCAAAATAACATGTTTTGGTTCTCTGAAGTGGGGAGGGGGGAGTCATCCCTGGTTTTTGACCTTTGGGAGTAACCCTGGTTGATGCTAGCAACAATTGACTTGTCCATGGACCTTATTGTTACCTCAGTTGAGCCATCAATGTGCAATTTTTAGATTGCCTCTCATCTCTTGGACTTGAGCAAAATGAACCCCTCTTTATTTAATTTTCTGACAATATAGCTATTGGATCTTGTTCACGCATCTGAGTAGGATCATGTTGATGCTCACAGTGTTGCTGTAGCCCTGCCTGCATTTTCTTTTGTCTTTGAGTATATTATCAGTGGGGAGAGACCTCTTGAGCACTTAAGGGAAGCATGTCATAGTTTGGTGATTTGTTTCTGGACAACTTATGGCTAATGTTCAGCTATTCTTCCCTTTGTGTGAATATTTTACATTTCTTGTCAGTTGTGATGTCCCTCATTGAATTCTTTTCATGCCTTTTTGTTCTGGCATCATGTGAGCTGTCAGGGCACCCCCTGCTCATGCCCATGGGAAGGAGATTGGTGGCATGGCATGCTAACACCAAGTCAGAAATGCAGTGGGCCCCGATTCAGCCCTTGGGCTTGAAAGGCTGCATTCATAGCTAGCTAGCTTTTACATTGATTCTCCATTGAAGTAAGAGTACAATTTAATATACAGGCCTGATAACTAATAAAAGATGTTCCATTTGTATGTCAAAAATGTATTATGCCTGCTCATGATTCCAGTTCCAGTATTGGTCCTGATGGTGTTCACCCTCATCTGCCATGATGGGCCTACTGTGCTGATGAGCTCTCCTTCCCTCTCTGTTTAGATTTTCAAGATTCAATTTGGACAGGAACAGTCCGTGATATTTGAAGCTATTAATTTGTTCTTACCTTTGATTCTTACTTTTGCAGCCCTTGCAAGGGCTCAGCATACCTAGTCGTCAGGTGCACCAACCAGGGGCCAGCACAGTCATCCGCCCCAACGCCTACAAGGACTCCCCAGGAAGACGTGCTGGAAGGGCTGCGCACCATTGGCTTCCAGAGAACAAATCCAAAGCTTCTTGCATGAAAACCCAAAGCACAACTACAACCCTACAGAAAACCATGAAAGCAAATACATATACACATATAGCTATATGTAGCTATATAAAAAAAGGGAAAAAAACAGAAACAAGCAACAGGACGAATCACACCACAGACTTGCCAACGCGACTGGGAACGCAAAACCCTGGCACTCAAACAACCTATACTCCATAAAGTCAGTCAACCCTGCCTTGAAAGCAGAAACAGTTGCAGACTCTACAACAGCAGCAGGCAAAACCTCCTTGCCACATCCACAGAGCAGCGGGGCATCAAGCAATCTTTGGAACAGAATGGACAAATCTAAACCCTCCGTTTTATAACATAGAATTCTATAATACTTTATGAAGTCACTCCTCAGTAACCTGCCCGAATTCTATAATACTTTATGAAGTCACTCCTCAGTAACCTGCCCTTGATTGCGAACAAATTGAGAGCCATCAGCCTGTCATGGAAGGACATCTCAGACAGACCATGCACCTGTTTGGTCCACCTCCTCTGAACAGACTCAAGCAACTTCACATCCTAGACATAACCAAGATTCCACACACAGGAGCAGTAATCAAGAATGGGTCTGACATGTGCCACAAAGATTGTTACCATAAAATTTAGGCTTCTATTCACTGTGAAATCATGTGGCACTACTCTTCTGGGTTCCCTAGCTAACAGTTCTAGGCCTGGCCCACCTCAGAAATTTATGATTTCAGGAACCATTGCAGAGGGTGGAATTGAACAAAGCAGAGGAAATAAATGCTTTATTTGTAAGATGGGGCAACAGCAGCTGTAACAGCTTAAACTATAAAGCTTGGCAATATTTGGCCAACAATAGCTATGCCAATTTAAAAACAACCTAATAAAAGGAGGAGCTGGGGCAACAGAATGGTTCTCAATGAACCAGCTGCTCCCTGCAAACCAGAAAAAGAAAACACAGAAATTAGACTGCTATGTACAGGTATCACAAATTTTTCCTGACAATATCCGCAAAAGCTGGGTCCACTGACCCTCACAAGAGGTTGTAACATTTCCTCCACAGCCAGAATACACAGGAAAACAGTACTCTAAAAATAATATACAGCATAAATTTGATAAGTGTGTAATGTTTGACTAAAACTTATCAAATTATAATAGGGTGATACATCAATAGATTAATTATAACTGAAGGCAATAATATTCATGACACAAACACTTGATACATTTTAAATGCAGTTATTAAAATCTGAATATAAGAATGCATAGATGAATCAATGAAAACCACTTGAAACTTTTGCTTGTCAGTCAAGTGAAACCACCGCAAACCTCCATCAACAAACTCACAGGTTAACACTATCATGAGTAAAAATTCATAAATGTAAAACTTCTGGGAAAGGATCATTATAAGTAACCCAATATAACAGGAAACAAGCAATATACATCAGAGATCAATCGATAATCACAGACAGCAGTCATGTTGGCACCTTACAGGAAGTTTAACGCTTCTGCCATCACAGGGATGGAGGCAAAGCACAATTTAATAATGATCACTAACGGGAAAACCCACAATTGGGTACATAAGGAAAATCAAAAAAACTTCGAACACTGGTAAAAACTGATCACAATGCAATCTGTCAGATCACTGCCATGTACAACCTCTGATCCAGCACTCCCCCAACCAGCCATCACACCATCAATTGATGCCACAGCCTAGCTCTACATCTGCAATCAACCAAGACCAGCCAAAGGTGTTACACAGTACAGCCACCCTTCCTAGCATACTCAATTCACTCAGCTCTTTTCACAATAGCTGTCACAACATACAAAACAAGCAAAGTACATAAGTAATTATACCAGAGATATACATACTTCATCCAAAATAATAGAAATGCTCAAACACGATATCTTTCTAAAACAGATATATATGGGACACCCACCACATATATAAGAAAACTCAACCACACATAAACGATCAAGCAAGCATAACCTGCTGAAAACTCTGCCAGGCAATCAACCTCATACACTGACATACCCAATTAGGCATGACCCACACTGCACAATTTCCCTCACTTGGTCACAAATCCCAAGAGGGTGGCAGGACCAGAGTCAGGCCGTGTTCCCAGGCCACACCCTAGGGAAAAGATAAAACATGAAACCACAGACCAACAAGATGGTAACTTTAGAAATTATTGTTGAGCACCTGCAATCCACTCATCTCTTCACACACCATTTAAAATACATATAAAACAACTGAAATATAGTAAAACACCCAACAAATGAGTAACACACATACAAAAACTTCACCCCCACTCAACAGACCATTCACTGCAATGCAATTTACCTTTCCCTGGATCTTCACAGTCCCCAACAGCATACAGGTGCGCCGTGAACCCAGGCACTAGCACCAAGCTGAGCTGGGGATCAAGCTGGAAAAGAAGCAGCCCATACAGTACAGGCTCACATGACAGAAGTTGCAGACTAGAAGAACAACAAGCATAAGCAAAGCAAAAACGATCTGCAAACACGAAAGCAGGGTAAAAACCGCAAGCTGGACAAATCCTATTTGCTATTGCTGAACCAATATAAGTAGTAAAAAGTTGATCAAAAATCTCAAACTAATGCACTCAAAAATTGCTGGTACTGCCAGATGAAATGAGTAAAATTTCAATTGAAGTGCATCTAATTAAAACAGATATCAGCATAACACTTCATAATTATTAAGATGCTCAGGCACTTGGAAAAACAGAAAAGAACTTGAATGCACACTGAAGATGTAAAAGTGAAAATAGGAAACTCTTGCATTACTCACCATGAGTGCAAATTAAAAAGGGAGACAATGAAGTGGGCAGCTTATGGGCAGTAGCGTGGCGCAGGCAAATTATCAATATGGGCAGGTAGATGGCCTCTCCAACACCAACTGGACGGAGGGATCTCCGAAACTCTCTCTTTTTTTACGTTAACCGATGCATGCATAAATAATTTAACAAGAACAAATGGGAGAGAAAGAAAAACATTAAGCAAACATGAACAACAAATAGGGATCAATAGTTTACAGATTTGAGACATTAACAAGCAAATTGATGAGCAACACGCACACATGCAAGAAAAAAAATACAAAGCAGGAAGCAGAGGGGGCAGACTTATAATGATAGATGTCCAGAGACATAAAGAAGTCTCTGTGAAAACAGGCTGACAAAAAAAAATGAAAAAGGAAAAATAGGCCACACTACAACAACCATCAACCTAAGCAAATCACTACAAAGACCAACAGCTTGTCACACAACTTCTCTGATATAGCCATGGAACATAGGACCAACATCCATATGAACTCCCAAATCGCGATGAACTTGGACAAACTCCAAATGAGCCCCCCCAAGAGTGTTAACAGCCTCTGCACCGGTACCAATCCAACCAGCAAAACGTCTTCTGAAACGTAAAACAACACATTTGCTAGGGTTCAATGACAAATTCCATAAAGATGCAGTCTGGAATACTTTGTTGAGGTCTCCCTGCAAAGCAGACACACCATTAACAACACCATGACTTTCAAAAGACATAAATTTTAAAATCATCAGCAAATGCACCAAACTTAGATACAAGGTCATCCATCAAAAAATTATCGTAGGAGAAAGAGCACTGGACCCAAGACTGATTCCTGTGGAACCCCACTCAGAACATCCCTTGGCTTACTATTCACTACATCAATGCCAACACACATAATTCGAGAATGAAGAAAACTATCAATCCACCTCAACACTACCTCAGAAACTCCAAGAGCCTGCAACTTGATATGTAAAATGGGATGAGAAACAACATCAAATGCCTTAGAAAAACCAAGCATGGCAATTGTTGTAGCTACCAATATTTGAAACCAAGTCTCAAACTGATCCTCTGAACTACAAACCTGTTTGCTTGAAATCATTTAGCTGGAAATCCATTGAGAGAATAGATGTGTCCTGGCTATCTTGAGAGCAACAATATTTTGTTAACATGGAAGTATGTTTTTTGGAGGAGCCTACTGTTGCATGAGGATCAGTTACCATTGACCTACAATGCTGAGCTTTGGATTGATGAAGTGTATATTTTGTCTGTCTGTCTCAATGCTAGATTTTTCAAAAGCATTTAGTGTGGTGAGTGGTATGATCCTCTGTGAGCTAGTTTCCTTGAGTGTTTCTAGTTTTTTGTTGGCCTGAATCTCTGAATTCCTCTCTGGCAGTGATGTGTTTTTGTGTGAGTTGGTGTTAGCAGCCTAGTTTATGTGGCAAGTGGTCTTCTCAGGACTCCTGGGATTGATGGTGTAGCTATTTGATCTTCAAAGCGGGTTGGAAACAGTGACTGTTCAAGATCATGTAATCTTAGATTGAATTCAGACAACTGTGTTTTGTTGCACTTTTAAAGAGGCTGCATAGAGTTTGTTGCTCTGGATACAGATAACAAATAGCTTCTTTTGCAAGAGAAAGCATTTCAGTTTGGCACTGCACATCAAGATTTGGGTGTCAGTGTGGATACAATTGTTATTTCACCATCATATTTGTGTGGTGGTAGGGAAATAAATGGACTTTCTGTTACACTATCTAGCTGTATATATATACATAAGTTGGTGAAGCCTGGATTTGTTTTCTGTGCAGGGCTTGCATCTGAGGGCAGACCTGATGAAATACATGAAAATTCAACTTGGTAAATTGGACTATATCTATATCTAATTATGTTATTTCCTTCTCAAACTGTTAGTAGAGGTCATTTGTTGAAGTTTTCCTTTCTCTTTATTCCTCTAATGTCTTCAGAAGGCCTTTCAGTGTGAGATGTCCTGGTGTGTGAATTGGTTTGAATGCTAGGATAGTAGGTAGCTATATGATTGACAGACATCACTCATCATAAGCAAGCTCTTGCTAATTAGATGTATGATGAAGTATTGAAATTTGTTTGTCAAGCAATTTTTTTTCACTTATATATTGCTGTATATTCAGGCAAGACGAGCGGGGGGAGGAGAGGCACATGCCTCTCCAAACCCTATTGTTAGGGTCGCTGAATGTGCGTGGCTGTAGTACGAGCGATGTAAAGAGGAGGGAGATAGGCAAGATGTTTGTGAGGAGGAAGTTAGATGTGTTGGCACTGAGTGAGACAGAGCTGAAAGGTAAGGGCGAATGTGAGTTTGGTGCTGTAAGTGGAAGAAAGTCTGGTGTGGAGGAAGGTAGGGCACAAGAAGGTGTGGTCTTGATATTGAGTGATCGGTTGGCTAGTAGCGCTACCGAATGGAAGGAGGTGTCCCCAAGATTGATGTGGGTGAAAGTCAAGTTAGGCGTAGAAAGATGGGCATTTGTGAGTGCTT
>SDVV010045436.1:0-10067 GCA_016164225.1 Gammarus roeselii
ACCTACTAACATACCTTATGAATAATCCGAAAAGCTGTCCGTCCGTCCGAAAGAGGCATTCACCTCCGTTCCTTTCGCGTCGCCCGCCTTCGCGCCAACCGCCTTCGCGCTGACCAGCTTCGTGCCACTGAAATGTTATGTGCAAACTCCCGCGTTTCGCAGTTATATACTCTACTCCCCTGTTGCCGCGTAGTTTTAATGACGGCAAAACCCAACCGTATGTTTCAATTTTGATTGACATTACAATTATCGTAATTTTACATCCACTGTTTATCGGAGACATTTTCTATAGTGTGCTATCAGTCGGGTTAACTCCAATACGCTGTTTCAGTGAACCGACCTATCCTCTGATGAGCATGAATGTTTGTGATTAAGAATAAACTTTTGATTGCCAGAGAACGGGGATTTGGTTTGCAACGCTGGCGACACAAAATCGGGCACTTTTGATTGCATATGTTTCTGGCTACACCCCACGGGCTTTGTTTAATTCGACTAGTAACATAGATACGTCCCAAGCTACTACATAATACCTAATTTGTGAGGTTTCAAACTACTATTTTGGTAGCAATACAAATATTTTCAAACGTGTCATGTGAAAGGAACATTTTTTTTTTTATACTTTTCGCAGCTGACAACCAGCGAGAAGCGAGCAACACGCGCAGTTCTGCTGCCCAGTGCAGTTAGGCGACAATCAATCGGCCGCACGAAATAATTGCTTCATTTAAATTGATGTCCTTCAATTATCGTAATCGAATGGTAAATTTGAAAGAATACCAGTCATGTGTGGAATATGCGAACCGAACAATGATGCCAAGTGCCAGTTAAGGCAGTGATGGCACAGACACTCTCTGGCTGATGGCACAAGCACTGTCTGGCTGATGGCACAGGCACTGTCTGGGTGATGGCACAGACACTGTCTGGCTGATGGCACAGACACTGTTTGGCTGATGGCACAAGCACTGTCTGGGTGATAGCACAGGCACTGTCTAGCTGATGGCACAGGCACTGTCTAGGCCATGACACAAGCACCGTATGGGTGGTGATGACAAAAGCACTGTCTGTGTGATGGCACGAGCACTGTCTGGGGGATGGCACAAGCACTGTCTGGGCGATGGCACAAACGCAGGCTGATTGATGGCACAAACACTGCCTGGGCGATGGCACAGGCACTGTCTGGGTGATGGCAGAGAGACTATACGGGTGATGGCACAAGGACTATGTGGGTGATGGCACAAGCACTGTCTGGGTGATGGCACAGGCACTGTTTGGGTGATGGCATATACACTGTCTGGGGGATGGCTTAGAAACTATCCGAATGATGGCACAAGCACTGTCAGGGTGATGACACAAGCACTGTCTGGGTGATGGCCCAGACACTGTCTGGGTGATGGCACAAGCACTGTCTGGTTGATGGCACAGGCACTGTCTGGGTGATGGCACATACACTGTCTGGGTGATGGCACATACACTGTCTGGGTGATGGCTTAGAAACTGTCTGGGTGAGGACACAAGCACTGTCTGGGTGGTGGCACAAGCACTGTCTGGGAGATGGCACGAGCACTGTCTGGGTGATGGCACAAGTACTGTCTAGGTGATTACACAAGCACTGTTTGGGTGGTGATGACAAAAGCACTGTCTGTGTGACGGCACAAGCACTGTCTGGGTGATGGCACGAGCACTGTCTGGGTGATGGCACAAGTACTGTCTGGGTGATATCACAAGCATTGTCTGGATGGCAAACATAGCAAAACATTTGTTTTCTTACCCTGACGAGGATTTCACCATCAACAAAAATTTTTGAAGACTGTGTTTCTCTGATACCTGATTGAACACTAAAGCAAGAATCCTTCGTTCTGATAGACTAATAATAGTTGTAATTGCATATTCCTTCATCTGTCGGAATATCGAAGACAGAAAACAAGACCCACGCATTTAAAAAGTAGCAGATTTTCAAGAAATTTAAGTTAAAATTAGGAAATATTTTATTCCAGTTAACAATTCATTTCATTCAATGAAAAATAAGTAAATGTCTCAGAACGGAGATGGACTAAGTAACTACATTGTACTCATGCTCTTTTTTCAGACGTATGTCAGACCAGTATCCAGACGAACGCACGACCAGTATCCAGACGAACGCACGACCAGTATTCAGACGAACGCACGACCGGTATCCAGACGGACGCACTACCAGTATCCAGACGAACGCACTACCAGTATCCAGACGAACGCACGAGCAGTATCCAGACAAACGCACGACCAGTATCCATACGAACGCACGACCGGTATCCAGACGGACGCACTACCAGTATCCAGACGAACGCACGACCAGTATCCAGACGAACGCACGACCAGTATCCAGACGAACGCACGACCGGTATCCATACGGACGCACTACCAGTATCCAGACAAACGCACGACCAGTATCCAGACGAACGCACTACCAGTATCCAGACGAACGCACGACCAGTATCCAGACGAACGCACTACCAGTATCCAGACGAACGCACGACCAGTATCCAGACAAACGCACGACCAGTATTCAGACGAACGCACGACTGGTATCCAGACAGACGCACGACCAGTATCCAGACAAACGCACGACCATGTAGTATTCAGACGTACGGCGGACCAGTATTCAGACGTAAATCTGACCAGTATAAAGACGCACGTCTTACCAGTATTGAGACGTACGTCTGAGCAGTATTGAGGCGTAAGTGTGAGCAGTATTGAGGTGTCAGTGTGAGCAGTATTGAGGCGTAAGTGTGAGCAGTATTAAGGCGAAAGTGTGAGCAGTATTGTGACGCATGTCCTAATCCGGCCTGGCGCAGGCCACGAGTGCGACATTATTTGACCATGATATATTGAAAAGATTTATTCACTTCAGGACGAGTCGCCGGTTGGCAAACAATGCGTCAGTTCTCCTTTCTCGTTCATTGATGGAGTTCTTCAATCATTGTTGTCAATAACAATATAATCGTTCATTGGGTAGTCGAGAGAAATGATCTTGGCAGCCACAGCAGAACCACAGCACAGACGAACTGGACCAGACAACAGAACACTGAGAAAAACTTTCCGTAATGGAAGTGCAGATATTCACATACTCGTTTAGGTTATTCATCATTTCTGTCGTTAATTCGGAGTAACATTTGAAAACGTGCATCGTTCGTGGCGAATTTTAATTCCCGATAGCCATTTAGGGTGCAACTGCTCTAGTTAGTGACCATCAAGAAAGATCGGCCGAACCCTCTCCTCTCTGAGAAGCACAGCACGGCGTCAGTGGGTCAGCGAGAAAGAGGACAGGCTGCTTTCCTGAGCATTCCATCCGCGACTACGTGGCTGATCCCCGGAGACAACCACAGCTGTTGTAGACAACCACCGTCACTAGTGCTCCAGAGGCAGCACCAGCCTCGTCTCAGCAAGATTAGTGCTTCAGAGACATCAGAAGTCCCGTTTTAGCGCCACCAGAGCTCCAGAAGCTGGAGGAGCTTGGATTCAGCGTCAAAGGGGCTACAAAGGTAGTAGTAGCCCTGGCCCAGTGCTGTAAACGCAGCAGCAGCCTAGTCCCAGCGTAACCGGTGCTCCAAGCGCACCAGCTGCTTCGTCCCAGCGACACCGTGCTTCAAACGCAGCAGCAGTTTTGTTCCAGAGCCCGTCTCAGCCTCACCAGTGGTCCAGAAACAGCAGCAGCCTCGTCTCAGCGTCACAAGTGCACCAATAGCAGCAGCAGCTCTTTCCCAGCGTAACCAGTGCTCCTGAGGCAACAACAGCCCCTACCCAGCGTCACCGGGGCCGCAGCAACCCGTCCGGACCGTTAGGACCCGCGTTCCTCAGGCAACGCAAACAGGCCACGGCCTTCGGAGTCATTGATATTCTGTACGCCGGGCCGAGAGGGCATCAAGGGACAGCAAAAAGCGAGAAGAATGGGGCAGCGGCACACATACCAGCCCCATTGAGTACTGGAGCATCCCGCCTTGGACGGCTACACGAGGGTCAGCAGGTCAGCAAAGCTTTCCCGGGAATTATGTCAAGCAGCTTCCAAATGACCAGAGACTGCTATCATTGAACTTACTAGTCGCACGCATCCTGTATTGCACAAAGTTGGTGCTTTAAATTGGGAACCTGATGGGCTTGTTGGTGCAGCAGAAACTACGTACGATCCACAGAATACCAACCCAAGTTCACGATTGGCTGAGTGCTAGAGTAACTGTAACAGGCTCAGTTGTGGCCACAAGCATGCCTACCATGGGATAGCAATATCTTTATAAGGAATTAATGATCTTGGTGCGGAAACGACCGACGAACGTGCGGAATTGACAGACGTGTGAATGGGCTATGAGAAGTCATTTGTATTAGGAAGATATATTGGAGTAATATAATTAGACAGACGTGTGCATGGGCTATGAGATGTCCTTTGTATTAGGAAAATATATTGGAGTAACATAATTAGACAGACGTGTGCATGGGCTATGAGATGTCCTTTGTATTAGGAAGATATATTGGAGTAACATAATTAGACAGACGTGTGCATGGGCTATGAGATGTCATTTGTATAAGGGAGGTATTAGGAAAGTATATTGGAGTAATAAAATTAGACAGACGTGTGAATGGGCTATGAGATGTCATTTGTATTTGGAAGGTATTAGGAAGGTATATTGGAGTTATATAATTAAACAGACGTGTGCATGGGCTATGAGATGTCATTTGTACTAGGAAGACATATTGGAGTAATATAATTAGACAGACGTGTGCATAGGCTATGAGATGTAATTTGTATTTGGAAGGTATTAGGAAGATGTATTGGAGTAATATAATTAGACAGACGTGTGCATGGGCTATGAGATGTCATTTATTGGATCATAATGGAGCTGCGTAACCTCGGACATCGACCTTGCCAGACAAGTAAGTGAGCTTGACATCATGATACTCTACATGCTTATTCCAGAGAATAAACATTGATCAACAATTGTTCTCACTACATTTTTGAATTTTACGAAAGGTCGAATTAGAGCGGTACACAATTATATAAAATTACAGGACTAGCATTGTATTAGGAAGTTATATTGGAGTGATATAATTAGAGACCTGGCTGGTAAAAGATGCAACTGTTTGAAGGATTGGGGAAAGAAAAAGGTAAGGACGTGTCTGGATGAGGGTGCTGCACTTGCTGCGGCACTGCTGGGCGATCTGGACTGGACTCAGATGCAACCTTGGACACCTGGTGGGAGGTTTCGGGATGTTGGATTTAAATGCAATATCCGCTATGCTAATTTAACGAGGGTCAGTCCAGTAGTAAAACTTGTCTCATGCCAACTAAGAAGCAATTTAAAAATAGTATTTACAAGCATAGCTATTTACAAAATCGAGAACCAGTCCCCAGGAATAATTCTACAACTACAGATAACTCTCTCGAAATGTTTTCATGTGTTTCGAGAGTATTGCTCGGGTCCCATGGAAGGTGTTTCATGTTGACCTATTTTGCAGTCGTCACCTCACACTTGCATCGGTATTGGTTGACATTAACCCACGGAAGCAGTCATGCACCAGTCACAAACCAAGTTTCCCATGGAGGGTAGTATTTTTTTCAATCTAACGCTTGAGCCAGACTTAAACTGGTGTCACGGGTACTCACTGGCGAAGGTGGAGGCTGTGATGGGTGAAGCATCGTGTTGGGCGACCAGCGGCGCGGCGCAGGCTGCGACCAGCACCAACACGGCCCAAAGTCGGCCCTGCATGATGGCACCCTCACGTGGCGAGGAAGGCTTGCGGCGATTCTACACAGAGACGGCGTTCACTAGAGGGCGACGTAACTAGACTGGCACTTGCTTGTACAGATTATCACTAATCCTACTTTGTTCCACTTCAAGTTCGACACTCTCAAGTGGCAACCACGATACTGAAAACTATTTTTCAAGCAGTCTTCAGTCTCACAGAGGTGACTTTCCCTACAGTCTATGTTCTTTGAGCGTTAATGGTTGCGGTGAACGATGGTGTCAGCTGGCCTGTGCAGTTTCATGCTCGATACCTCGTATGTCTGAAAAAAAACAATTGAGTTGTTAGAACCGCGTTAAATACATCACTGAACTGGGGGCGATGATCAGCAATAAATAACACGACACTTACATGAGAGGAACGTGTATTCCCAAACTTTATTGAAGACCTTATTAATTCTTTATAACCATTGAATGTTGATGCAGTTTAGAATACTGAAATTCCACAGAAATGTTTTGTGGAACAAGTGAAATCTGCTGAGTCTGTTCGTCGGCAGTGCCGAAGGGGGTCACTGAAAGCACAGCTACACGCAAGTCGGCTGGAGCAACACCACCTCTACCGCGATCCGCTCACCACTGAGGCGACAGTCTACTGCGGAGCGGCGCACAAGAGGCCCGGACGCACCCGTCAACCAGTTCCAGTTAACCCCAAAACATGGACAGCCCCTCACACCACAGCTCATGTGAGTCAGCCTTAAGTATCTCAGACTGTTAAACATCTTCTACACTTCATACGGTAACACAAGATGCTACTACAAGTCACAATAATTTCTATGTATGTTCCAGAGGAGCAACAGACTTCAAATTCTGGCAGATGATAGGCCATGTAACACAAGCAAAGATAGAAAGTTTAAAAAAATGTAAACAAAAAAAGGATACAAAATTTAAAATGCTTTCAAACCGGTCCTCACAAACCGGGAGAGAATGCGATGCGGCCCAGTCGAGCAGCATCTAACTCTTCCATTAACTACCATTCTCCAGTTGCTTCATCTGCACTGATACTCTGCCATGCATTGTTCGCTTCCATAACTCGTTTTCGCTTTCAGTCTTCCTATCTTCAAGTAAGCAGTCATCACATTTTCAAATTCCTTCCATCAGGAAACGATCAGATGCACCACCACTCAACCCCTCAACACATGCAAATAAATATCACAGAAATCAAGACAAAATTTATGAGTGATCTATGTCCTTCTAAAACAAGCTGCTAACAAGCGTTAAATTTGGATGTACACAAAACTATTAAATGTCATTCAAAATCAGTCCAAGTTGTACCTGGTTCACCACACCTCCCTACCACATTTCCCGCCCTGCCATCTCCCACCCATGCGATCAGGTCCATCCGAACAACATCGTTGTATAGCCCTCCAAAACTTGAAGTACATAAGTTTAATATTCTACTCACTCTTCTCGCTACCTCAATACGCACTCAAAAATACCCATCTTCGGCTGCCTAACTTGACTTTCACCCATAACAAACTTGACGATACTTCCTTTCACACCTTGACGCCAGTTTACGCAGCCGCTCACTCCATCACAACGTCATTCTTTCTTTTGCTCTTTATCTGCATCCACATCTGACTTTATTTCACTCAACATAGTACAATCACACTCATCCTTCCCTTTCACATTATTTCACTCAGCGCTAGCACATCAAACTTCTCCTTCAAAAACACATCGGAAAATTAATCCCCTCATAATTCCATCTACACCCCAGCAAACCCGGGGTTGCAGATTGTCCTGAGAGGAGCTAGCCTCACCTGTCAAACTGGCAGGAGTACAAAGCAGGAAATCCCTCGTTCTGACCATCTTGCATTTTGCGACTCGTTGGGGAAACAGTGGTAGTACTTGTTCCCTCTTTGGGAATAATGTTCCTCAACTATCAAAACTTCAAGATACCAGGGCCAAAGGTAGCCTGGGCCATGGAATGGAGGACTCACCAACACACTTTCACCAAGACTCTTCATGAAGACAGAACCAGGGTAATACTGGGTGGTAGAAGACCAGTCATGTTCGTCGTGTTGGATTGAAGCTGAGGCTTATGGTTTGAGCTGGAGCCCTTTCTGCAGTAATTACATTCTAGCTTCAATCATCTTTTTACTCAGAGGACACTTTTTTTCATGCGGAGAGCATTAAGGCCGTCTGCGCTCAAACATGTACCCATTTAAACTAGAAAATAGCTTGAATTACCTGGATAAGGGCAGAATAGAAAACACCAACCACGTGAGTGAACGCCGTTCCTACGAGATAAAGTATAGACATAGACATGTACAGACATACAGCTGTTTCCCCCTGGTTAGGAGGGTAGCTAAGTTAGGCAGACACAGAGGGGAGAGGCGCCATATCTCCCCGCCACAAGACCGCCGTGTCCATGCCGAGGCTCGAACTCGCAAAATGCAGCTTTGGCGGCTAGCACTGCAGTCGGATGCGCTAACCACTCGGCCACGGCGGCCTCTCCAACATGATAAGGCTCGCACATACTCAAAGAAACATGTACTACTCACAAAACTATGCTTCGTGCAATGAGGTTTGTTTCCAAAAATCCACGTATCACTTTTAACCTGTCTCATTATTCATTTAACGACCATCTTCGTAGTGAACACGCAGCCTTTGATCTCCATCATATTGAAATCAACACAATCCCGCGCGAAAAAATGGATCGACTCAATATTTGTGAAATAAATACCTATAGATTTGGGTGTATCTTGAGAACAAATCTTATTAGTAGAGCAATGTCTGGAGTCTCGGGCATCAGTCGTGGGGTAGCCTTCGAAGGGGAATTATTCATCTGCGTTGCTCGGCTGTACGCTTTAGAATGATCATTGTAACTTTACGAAGCAATTCAAAATAATCGTTTATAGTACGAAATGTGCTCATAACAGTTGTACGTTAATTTAAGGAAATCGTACACATTTTGCACTTGAGCAATACCCATTGTTAACGAACAGTTAGCAGCGCATAGATTGAAGGATCAATTCAACTATAAATTATTCTTTGTCTGCGATCGAGCACGACTGTACTTTGTAGAAGTACCCATTTCACAAGATATCATATAAAATGATTCTAAAAATCATAAAACGACCTATCATATTCGTTTAAACTATTTACTTGAAAAGGTTGGAAGGGTGACTGAACAAATTTGAACGTGCTCAAATAAACATTAAAACGAATAGAATGTGTCGTCATCTGATGATTGGCAATATTGGTTTGTTTATGCGCTTCCCGCAAAATGATACAATTCGTAGCGAAATAAACAACTTCCCACAAAATCTGGATAGGCCGGAACACAAAGCAAGATAAGAAAGCCTGATCTACGACAGGGTACAGTTACCGGATAGTGTCAGCTTGAAGACAGACAAAGAAACACGACCTGCGACAATGTATATTTACCAGATAGTGTCAAATTGAAGGCAGACAAAGAAACATGACCTGCGACAGGGTAGTTATCAGATAGTGTCAGCTTGAAGGCAGACAAAAAAACATGACCTGCGACAGGGTAGTTATCAGATAGTGTCAGCTTGAATGCAGACAAAGAAACATGACCTGCGTCAGGGTAGTTATCAGATAGTGTCAGCTTGAAGGCAGACAAAGAAACATGACCTGCGACAGGGTAGTTACCAGATAGTGTCAGCTTGAAGGCAGGCAAAGAAACATGACCTGCGACAAGGTAGTTACTAGATAGTGTCAAATTGACGGCAGACAAAGAAACATGACCTGCGACAGGGTAGTTACCAGATAGTGTCAGCTTGAAACCAGACAAAGAAACATTACCTGCGACAAGGTACAGTTACCAGATAGTGTCAGCTTGAAGGCAGACAAAGAAACATTACCTGCGACAGGGTAGTTACCAGATAGTGTGAGCTCGCGCGCAGGCAAAGAAACATGACCTGCGACAGAGTAGTTATGAGATAGTGTCAGCTCGAGCGCAGGCACAGAAACATTACTTGCGACAGGGTAGTTACCAGATAGGGT
This sequence comes from Gammarus roeselii, assembly GCA_016164225.1. Classification (NCBI taxonomy): domain Eukaryota; kingdom Metazoa; phylum Arthropoda; class Malacostraca; order Amphipoda; family Gammaridae; genus Gammarus; species Gammarus roeselii. Next base: position 9,738 of record SDVV010045436.1, read on the forward strand.
CTTTGATTCATCGGAAATTGCCACCAGAAGTTAAAGGAACGTTGGTTAGCACCAGCACCTCACCAGCGACACTGCTCATTCATTAGGTTCGTTGCAAGCTCAGTGCGAGCAGAACTCGACTAGTCCGTTACTGCTCCTCTCCACTTACGGGTGATGGCACTAGTGTAACTACTGAACTCGACTAGTCCGTTACTGCTCTACTCCACTTACGGGTGATGGCACTAGTGTAACTACTGAACTCGACTAGACCGTTACTGCTCTACTCCACTCACGGGTGATGGCACTAGTGTAACTACTGAACTCGACTAGTCCGTTACTGCTCTTCTCCAC
>SDVV010045437.1:0-10066 GCA_016164225.1 Gammarus roeselii
ACTTTATGTGTTACATGCCCAGTAATATCGACACGTTTCAAACAATGTTAGGTGATCGCTCTTTAGTAGACTGTAGAATTCAAACCGTTTTTGTAAGCTTACTGCAATTATCAGTGATTGATACGGGCGTTAAAGCAATAGGAAGTTTTATGTAAGGTTTTGCTGTTCGAATAAGATTTTTTTTGTTGTGTTGGATGTGTTGCTCTTACCATTTTCGTCTATTATAACGAATATTGAATAAATCCACTCTATTATATTTACTACAGATCTGTTATGTAAGGTCCGCAGTCAACAAGATCTAGGATATAAGACATGTCTGAGGTATATAATTAGCGAAATTCATATCAATGTACGACATCACTGATCAAATACCAATTAATACAATTTTTTTACCATACACTGCCAAATAAATACATTAATACCTAGGCGACTTAACCTATTCTAACCAATAGTCATGTATTTTTATTCAAGTTTGATGCTTATGTATGATTTTGATATGTATGAAACTCTCCACTTGGGCTGTATATTTAACATATCAAAAGCAGTCTGAATACATTCCTTCAATTTGATCCAGCAAATATCCTGTTGCAGATGTTTCTGTTACATCTATGTTACATGTTTGGAAGAGACTAAACAGGTAAGAACCAAAAGAACTATTGCACTTCAGTTTCCTACACTTTCCTAATATGGAACAGTTTCACGCGATATTAGGTTCAAAGATCTAGTCATCCTAACCAACTTAATCAATAATTATATAATTCCATTCAAGTACCATGGTTTTGTAGGATATTTAGTCATTATTTTTGTTCGATGTACATATCAAATCCCCTCCACACGGCTCTATTATACGTAGCATTTTTTTAATGTCACAAATCATGTACACACATACACGCTTTGTACGTATATACAGGGCTGGTCACAATGTAGACACATACACACATTTGTATGCATATACAGGGTCGGTTATCATCTGCAGCCTTATACCTCCGATCTATGATTTTTGCCATTGGAACAAATGCTCTTGTTTTTGTTACAAGATATTTAATGTGGACTAGCTTTATGTCACGTTAGGTCAAAAGATCTAATTATCTTATCCTAGCCAACTTATCCAAGAATTGGTGTAATCTTTCGAGATTTTTCCTGCCTACGTATGATACTTGTTCATCGAGTGAATCAGCTTCACGGTATGTTATGTTAAAAGAACTAATCATCCTAACCTAGCCTACCCTATTGTATACAAGAAACGATGTATTTTCGATCGAATTTTTCATGCTTGCATGTGAGTTTCAGTGTTTTAAGATTTGAGCATAACAGATTCCTCCACTTGTCTCTACATTTTGATCTATCCTTAGCAGTTAATACATACTTCCAACTTTGATCTACCAATTTTCATCCATTTTCATAGATAATCCCCATTTTTCAAACTTGGATGGATTGAATGTTACAAGTAATTCAAATTTGTATCCAGTTTCATACAAACGGACACATGGTCTCACACTATGTTTTTCTTATTTTACTTCAATATCTCCACTAGGCTCTACATCGTTTGACAACTCGTATCTCTGATTTCCATTTTCCTTCCTACATTTTAGATATTCTGAACGATGACGTTTCATATGCCGTCACAAATTGCTGATGTTTACATATTTAGATAATTTCATTTTTTCTCTGCAAATATGGCATACCCCATTTCTCCATTATTATTGTAATAACGCAAAATCAAGCTATACCCCCCTCCCTACACAACAGAATCACCACGACGACTGAGCAACTTCGGATCCTACTCTGATTTATATCCATCCAATCTGTAACTTATCTAGATCATTTACCCCGAGATAGGTTAAAGGTTTCGTTTCATACCGTGGAACATATTCTTCTACTGATTTAAACAATTTCGATGTTACCTCCGACTAACTGACTTGATGTATTTTTTATCGCAATTCATTTATTACCCTTTGAGTTTAGGATAATATGAACATTTGATAAAGGATTTCCATGGTTTATTATTTGTTTTATTGACATCATTTACAAACCTTGCTGGCATCATCATTGACATCTACCTCGTTATTTTAATTTGAAACAGCACGGTTCATACATCCAACCATACCCATCATCACTATATTTCACTTCCCTCTCAAAATTATTCATATAATCCATCACAGCTTTGATACGAATACCGAAGGCTGTGCTGTTCCCGTGAATCCACAATTGTATTACTACTTCTTCTTGAACCTTATTTATTCAAAAATTCTCCAATTCAATGTATGTCCGATCTTTCTTCCGAAATAAATTGCTGCATGCGCTTCTGATTTTCTTTTGTTCCTATGTAAAATTTATTTTTCCACCACCCCAGCTTCCATTACACTTGTGAAGGTTTTCTGCTTGGATCATATCAATTTCAATATTTACCTTCTTATTTTCTGTGAACTCTGTTCCATTCGACTGAAACGTATCGAAATCAGTTTCCCAAATCCTACTTCCTTTATTCTTCATCCGTATATGAATAATAGTTCCCACTCTTATGATTCTTGTTTTACCCATTCTGAGATAACTGCTACTTTTCCACACTAGTCAACATTTGTTCGATCGGACTTATATCATCTTCGGTGATTTTCTTCTTCCAACACTTTTCTTCTTCCATTCTCGGTATGCTTCGAGCTAATATAAGTTGATTACATGACGTTTTTTTCGCAAATCATCAGGTCTAACATTGCTCGACTAGGTCATCAACTGTGTATGTATATATGCATGTAGGGGTGTGTACGTATGTGCATGTGTATGTTCAAGCGTATGTACGTGTTACACGAGTAAAAAAAATATATAACAAACAATTTAAATTTGAAATTTCCATTTCCTCAGTCAAACACTATCATCTCAATTTGGCTGCACCAATTGTAACTATTTTAAAATACGGTAATAGCCACGAGTGTCAATTCCGTATTTACTTCCAATACTTTTAGTGGCTAAAAAATAGGTGACATTATTTTATTTTACTTTCACTCATGTCATTTTTAGATTTTAAATATTTGTGAATAAAATTTGAGAGGGTAGCAAATAAAACAAATTGGTATAGGTGCAAAAACCTATTCTATAGAGAATTTGGGTATAACTTTTATATATTTAACTCACCCCTGACTTTCATACGAATACCATTTTTACAGTGCAATATTAAGAAAATTATTATCATATTTTTGACGTATAATTGGTCTCGCCTTCAGAGCTCGCAGAAGATGGACACTTCCAAAATAACTGCTCAAACGTGATAAGAAATCTTACTTCGGACCAATACAAATTTCGTTTGTAAATTTCATAGTAGGCAACTTTCTGGCAGTCATTTTATGCTAGTGTGCGTTCTAAATTTGAGAGTTCCATACACGTATCCTTCTCAGAGTAGGCATAATTATGTCCGATATTCTTCATGTGAATTAGAGCGCTAAATCGTATAGTCTTATACACTCCCTTTTCTGATTGAATTACAATATTATTTACTTTCAGCACGAGCCTAAAAACAAAGCCGCTCTCCTCCTCTCCTCGCCCTCAAGCCCCTCGAAAACATGCCAATTATTCGCCTCCTTCACCCCGAGCCCAATGAGCCGGTATAAGAGTTGAGCGGCGCATTATGGCGCCACTTACCACAAATTAGACATTCAGCGGCGGGATATTACAAACTTTTGCAAATGGTTTACGGCAATGGTGGAAGATTTGGCCGTGTTGAGGGCTGCGAGACCGGACCACAGATTATTTTGAACTGTTTTTGAGATGAATTGTTCAGGAGGTATGGCTAGAGTTACGCTGAGGGATAGGATCAATAATAATGCTGTTTGAACTAGAACGAGGATAGTGAGGTAGTTGGAGGACTGAGTAGATTCACGTGTTCTGAGGTGAGGATGGATGAAAGACGGAGGGGAGCCGGCGTAGGCTGAGAAAAAGACTAGTGATTATGACCCAACACGGGTAAACCGTAGTGAGAGCCGTCGTCTCTGCTGCTGACACATACCTTGAATCTCACCCCTAACCCGAAGTGCGAGTTGCGAGGTCCTGAAAGACCCATTAGCGCTGAAGGACTAAGTTTCGGTATTTATCTGAGAGCATTGAGGGGTATGAGGTGCGTCTTGCCGTCGGCCACCACCCTCCTGGAGTGATGGTCGACAAGAGAAATAATTTATCATGAAATAGTGTTTATTACATGTTTTAGCAACGGTCGCCATGTTATAATTGATAGGATTTCATAAAAAAATATATTATAACTTTAAAAAAATTAGAATACGCGTTAAATTCAGAAGCATTATAGTTGAAACATGCGGGAAAGTCATAGTTCGACTAGAATTGAACAAAATTTCAATACTTCTGTGTGGTATAGTGTCAGAATTTCATTTACGTATCCATGTTTGATAAAATGCTTATGAGTGTTTTTCGTACAAATGTTAAGAAAAGTGCCTAACAGTACTTTTTGACAATGTCAGTGTATGCAATAAACCGAGTACCAAACACGGCGTTTTTCGTGCAATCCATTCCAGCAGACTTCCATCATGAGGGAGGAAAATTGATAAATTTGAACAGAGAGTGCAATAATTTAATTACACAATTTAATGACAATAAAGGCCTGAAAGAAGTGGCTTGGAATAATTATGTAAGCTGCTTCAGGTGTATTCCTGTTTGATTTATCCAACCCGTCTCATGAGAACTTCGAAGGCACCTTTTGGGCAGTCCAACAAGGGCCCTGGTTCATTGCATTTTGCCAAGGTGATGTCACACAATTGGATCTCTTCTAGACATGCATGAACACTGACCTAGAGATGGTGGATCTTGAATGTTTCCACAGTGCAAACTGTTCTCTACATTTCAAAAAACCATCATTAATTCCAGGAACATTCATGGGCTCCACCACTTCAGAAATCAATACATTCTCCCTCTAGCTCAACGCTTGTTCTCATTCAGAAAAAAGGGCCCCGTGTTAAAGCCTCCCGCTCTTTGTGCCTTTCCAGCCCGCAGCACCCCCTCTCCTTACCCTCAAGACCTTGCCAGCTGATTGGATCATTTGCAACCGTCGCCTTGAGCGGTAAAATCGACAGAGTTTATTCGAGCGTCGACAAGAGGCCCCTCCAAGGAGCTACCCTGGCTCAACTGCTGCTGTATATTATTGATGCTTTATTGATGAGAGTGAACCGAACAATAACTGAACAAAATATAAATAAAAAGTGTTATAAACTAAGCAGATGGTCAAGCTAGCAGGGTATATGGATGTTACTCTTTGAAAACCATTATACGCAAAGTTTCTCCATCAGCCTGTCTTCTGAGAGAGTGTCTAAACTTCAAGAAATGTACGAAAACTACTTTCCTCCAATCAGGTCAATAAAGATTCTAATAGGATCAAGGTAAGTGTCTATCTCTACAGCATGTCGCAACAGGTCAGTGAAGATTTTGATTCAAAGTCTACACTAATTGGGTCAAGGTAAGTATTTATCTCTAAAATGTCTCATAACCGCTCTTTTTTCATAAAATCTTTGCAGGTGATAGGTTTTGCCCTTCTTTTAACGGATAATCGGTTCAGCGCCAAAATGTGTTACCTGCATTGGTAATAGTGACACTCCCATAGCAACCGGTGTACTGTTAACACTTTAACAGTTCTCCCGATGACCCATTGAAAAAAACGACGATGCAACAAACTGAGTATGGCAAAGTATCAGGGCATCTGGGCTCACAAATCCTCACCTCTTCCAGGAAGATTGTTCTCAGGTCATAACTTTATCGAAAAGTAAATTAAACTCTGAAAAAATACTCTCCAATACAACGATCAAAACTCTAATTGTGCTGCAGAAAAGATATATTTTACCCGCTACAAATAATTGTGTGCCAAGTTGATTTTATAGGGCAACAGTAATGCAACATTTCCACGCCTTCCATTAATTGCATATGTTTTAAAGAATGTAAGATGAAACATGACGAAAACTAACAAGCCGTTTCTGAGGCATGTTGCGATTTGACTTAAAAATTTCATTCTTACCCTTCATTATTACAATTTCATTATTACAACTCGTGTGTTGTTACAAATGATCAACTTCAAGATTCGATATCTCAAAAACAGTTTGTGATACTGAAGTGAAATATTTCGATTTTGTATGCCTCTGCGAGAAACATTTACCCGCAGAAAATTTGATTATTTTTTTCTAAGTAGACGAAGTTATAGAAGCGTCTCTCTAACCTTACATAGTTTTATATTTTGGTACGTCATACATATTCGGAATATATCATTGAAATCGATCCAAGTTGATCATTGAACCAAACGTCATCAGTCTGAGCCTTCCAAGCGTCAGGTCGGCTGTCGCGAGATAGCCCGCTCGCGGTGGCGGTATTGGAGCGTCGGACGCCCTGAATGGAGGCAATGTCCACAGTTTCCGTCGTTGTCGCCGGCGTCAGATTGGACACGGCCTGTGCGCTGTCCGGGCTTCTGTACCACCGACCAAACTTCAGACACCAGAGCCACAACAATTACGCTGTTTTCTCCCTCGGGGGAAATGAACAGTTGCCGGCGTTCCTTCCCCTCCTCCTTTTCCAAGCTGGTGACATTGAACCCAACCCTGGCCTCAACGCATGCCCACATCGCACCTGCGGGCGACCTTACGTACGCCGTATTGGAGTGATCCAGTGCAGATGTGGGACATGGACACCTACACAAAACAATGCTCTGGCGTCCACAACTATAGAAACATACCATGTGGGTGACAATGCATTAACTGACACCCAACCCATAGCATCAATACAAATTTTTTACAATAACACCGTTTCCCCCGTACGAACACCTGACGCCCCTCCACTTCTGGGTCGTCATTCTCCTACGCGGCGTCTCCTCTACTCGGGGCACCAATTATCCTGCACCAGGCTCCGCGTCCCACACCCGCCCCACCACCGCCTCCACGTCCACATCCCGTCGCCTTACCCCCAACCCCTGGCCAACCACAGCAACCCCAAGTCAATGCCAAACACCTAAATATCTTACAAATGAGCACAAACGGCATAGGTGGAAAACAAATCAAACTGAAACACTTCTTACACAAACATTACATTCACATCGCCCTACTCCAGGAAACAAATGTTAAACATAACTCCAAAACACCAAAGTTTCTTGGATGCAAAACACTCCGCCAAGACCGTTCTAACGACGGTGTTGGTGGACTCATTACACTGGTACATAAAAAAAATCACTTCACCAACACAACCGCTTTTACCATCGCACAACTTCCCCCCGATCACACTCAGGAACTAAAATCTCTACACCTCATTATACGCCCCCCCTGGATTTCTTTAACACAACCACTAACATCTTCGCCTTGGGTGACTTCAAAGCGTACGACCTCTCAAGGCTCACCTAGCATAGCGGTGAACGGAGGGGTGGTGTTCTCATTAACAAGCTAGATACACTTATCACACTACACAACACCGACACACCCACTCGCAAACCTTTCAACCCCAACACACAACCGACCTCCATAGACGTCTCATTCTGATCTTCCAATCGCGCGTTAAATTGTCAATGGGCGGTCCATCAAAACATGTCGTCTGACCACCTCCCAATAGTCATTAATTATCAACTTCGATCCCCAATCCAGAACACGCCCCCTAACCACCTTCGTAATTTAACCTCCGCCAACGACCGAATCACTAAGATTGAAATCATTAAAGCAGGAATAGATGCAGATACCCGTGAGCAACAGAGAAACATATGGCAGGATGTTCTTGCAAACATCACCTCACCATCAAAATTATGAAAACTCATTAGGAGCCTCAACAACACAAACACGAACCTAATAGACACACATAAGGCAATCCCTTCACACAACACCCACACTATACCATCAGTCCAACAACAAGTGGACGTACTCAACTAACACTATGCAAACACTTGCCACCTTCCACACCATCCAGACAACAGGAGGATACTCAAACAGCTAGATAGATTGCATATCGATCCAAACACAGATCCCCTTTAACACTAGACATGATCAATGCCATCCGCCCAGATGGCATATTAAACTTTCACCATAAACATCTAGGGCCACGCGTCATCGCAGCCCTCACATACATTTTCCCTTTTGCGTACTACACAATACAAACCCAACATCTGGAAACAAGCTAAAATCATCCCCCATCCTAAAACCCAACAAAGTTCCTACCGATTTAACCACATTCAGACTCTTTTCCCTCCTCCCGAACCCCTCGAAAATCTTGGAGAGGCTTGTTCGAAATAAAATTAACGCACATATCCCACTCTCCCCTACACAACACGATTTTAGGGCCCATCACTCTACAACATACTCCTCACCAACGTCACCCATACCATCCATGAAGGCCTGAATGAAAAGAAGCCAACCTAACGAACCCTGGTATGCGCTGTCGATATTAGTAAGGCCTTTGTCACAATTCTAAGATATGTCCTCATGAACAAAATACTCAACACACATCCATCCTAACTACAAGAAGGGGCGGGCTGATTTTCTTTCCGGTAGATATGCACACACGGTTTCAATAATAGGCCTTCTCGAACCCGTCACTTCCCCAAGGGTGTCCCACAGGGCTCTGTGCTTTCCCCTCAATTTTCAATGCCTTTATGCATGACCTGCCCATTCCAACAGAATCCAACACAACCCAACACATTAGCTCCTACGTGGACGATCTCACAATAATCACAACTCCCCATACACATAACCGCAGCTGAACACCTCCAACAGTACCTGAACTCTTTTGAAGTCTGGCTACTGGATAACAGAATGAAGGTACCCGTAAGCAAGTCATCCCTCACATAATAACCACCTGATAACAGTGAACACCGCATCCACCCCCATGTCACGCTCAACAACATCCCCATACCAGTAGTGTAAAGTACTGCGAAACGGCCATCGAGACAGTTTTATCGGCGGCGCACAGACGGGAGACCTTGGGGCGACCATGTTGGCCGGAGTCAGCGACACGAAGGTAGGGCGCGACCGAACTGGTTTTAGCAGCCGGACGGACGGACAGCTTTCGGATTATTCGTTTGTTATTAGGCTACATATAGGTATTTGCATTTCAATGCTGGGCACACTGTATTGCCATTTCATTGCATGTCATGTTGCATATATGCATTTTCAATGCTAGTCCTCTGAATGTTTAGGAAAATTGATAACATACATTTATAAGATAATTTTTTATTCCTAATAAATCCAACAGTTACATAAATATTTACATTCAGTTTTATAGATTAAAATCCTACACTTTCCTACACGAATGTTGATTTTCGGACACGTTCATGATGAATTTTACAACCTTGGTATCATTTCTACGTCGTTCACTGTTGATCAATTTACACTTGACATTGATTCAATTAGTTTAATGTTATTTTCTCCGATTGTATTATCAGCACCCTTGCGCCCTGTTTTAGTTACTCCTGCAGTAACTCCTTCTTTCGTTGTCTCTGCTTTGAGCTATCGCAAACATAGAAAAAGATACCAAATAATCAGGTGACTGCAACATTCCTTCAGAAGGTGAAAGAACCCGTTATGGATTAATTTCAAGATGCAAATTATTCGCTAAGTGTGAATAGGATTGTCATTATCAATAGAAGCATTTCGTTATAATTCTCTATAAATCGGTGCTACCATGTTCCAAATGTTTCGTTATCAAGCGTATTTACACTGTTCGGGTAGTCTCATCTCGATTTTTGTAGATCGAGTATAGGTTGGATGTCCTACAGCGAGAGCACCTGAACGATATGGATTTATTGTAAGTTATTATATTGTGTTATGGATACTTCGTAATGAATAGTTATCTCATGCAGTTATAAGAATTTTTAAGATGTTTTAGGTTTGCATCTTACATGTGGCACAATTTTTTCTGGCATAATTGGTCGGTTATTGCACCATTCATCTTTTTTGTAAACTGGAATGTCTGCAAGAAATACTAGCTGGAATATCCACGAAACTGTGTCCGAGTAGATGAGCGAGATGGTGTCACCGTATTCGCGTTTCATTGTATCATAAAGATACTGTAGACGTTTTGCTTTAGTTTCTGTTCGGAGCTGATGATATATATA
>SDVV010045438.1:0-10066 GCA_016164225.1 Gammarus roeselii
ACTCCTCCTCCTCTGTCCACACTATGTTTGTTTGTCATGCGGCGCCCCTGTCACCACAGCACAAGTGATGGTCTGAGCAGAGAGGGCCTCAATGCAGGGATTACGGACTGTGCCGGAAGCGGAGCGCTGTAGGGACGTCTGTCTTGAAAGAGCGGCTTGTTATGCTGCTATAAATTTAAGGTACGAAATTAAGGTAAGCGATAAAGAGTTTATGCTATGAGATGAAGTTGCGACGTTGGGCATAGAGAGCATGGTATTAGGGTTAGATGTTAAAGTTGATTATTAGGGTCAGATATTAAAGTTAGATATTTGCGTTCGATAATTGGATTAGAAATTAGGTTCAGATATTATGGGTAAATATTAGGGTTAGAAACTGTTGTTAGACATTAGGGTTAGAGATTATGGGTACATATCAGGGCAAGATATTTGGGATCTATTTTAATGTAAAAAATTATGGTTTGATATTATTGTTAGATATTAAGGTTGAATATCAGGGTTAGAATTTAGGGTGAGCTATTGGCGTCAGATATAAGGGTTAGATGTCAGGGTTAGATATTGGAGCTTAATATTGGGGTCAGATTTTTGGGTCAGATATCAGAGTTAGATATTAAGGTTAGAGATTAAGGTTTGATGTTTCGGTTGGATATTCTTGTCAGATATTAGGGTTAGATATTTAGGTCAGATATTAGGGTTAGATGTTATTATCAGATATTATGGTTAGGGATTGAAGTTAGATATTAGGGCTAGATATTAGGGTTGAATTTCAGTTTGAGTTATCAGGATTATATATTAGAGTTAGATATTAGGGTTAGATATCAGGACCAGATTTTGGGTTTAGATATTATGGTTAGATAAGGGTCAGATATTAGAGTTAGTTTATAGGGTTTTCTGTTGGGGTGAGGTATTAGAGGCAAATGTTGGGAGTTAGATGTTAAGTTTTGATTTTAGAAGTAAATTTTATGGTGAGCTAATGGGGTTAGATATTAGGGTTGGATATTAAGGTTAGATGTTAGGGTTGGATTTAGTATGATATATTGGGATGGCTTATTATTGTTAGATATTTGGGTTAGATATTAGGGCTCGATTTTCGGATTATATATTAGAGTTAGTAGTGTGACCCAATTTCTTCGGTTTAGACATTAAAGTTAGATATTTTTGTTAGATATTAGGGTTACATTTTGATGTACGAGATTGCGGTAATGTAGACATTCCTGGATCATTCGTGTTTATCATGGTGGTATTGCTCAGCTTGCCTTCACCGGGCCCCTATTTATTGCTGTGCCCGTATGCAGCGGTGTGGCCCCAGCGCTGCCGTGAGTCCACACTGTTGTGGTGTTACCACAGTGCTGCAGTGTACCCACAGTGCTGAGGTGTGGCCCCAGCGCTGCCGTGAGTCCACACTGTTGTGGTGTTACCACAGTGCTGTTGTGTAACCACAGTGCTGAGGTGTGGCCCCAGCGCTGCCGTGAGTCCACACTGTTGTGGTGTTACCACAGTGCTGCGGTGTAACCCCAGTGCTGAGGTGTGTCCCCAGTCATCTTGTGTGACCTATTCGGTGTGGTCACAGGGTCGGTGTGGCCCCAATAATGCGATGTGGCCCTGGTACTACAGTACGTCCCCAGTGCTGCGGATAGGTAGTGCTGCAGTGTGGCTACATTGATGCTGCGCGAGCCGAGGCTTGTGATGTGGCTACAGAGTTGCGGTGTGGCCACAGTGCTGCTCCATTGCTTCTTTGTGGCCCCACTGCCGCAGTATGGCCATTCTTCTACTCTGTGGCCCCATTGCTGCAGCTTGGCTCCACTGCTGTGATGTGACCCAGTTATTACGGTGTAGCTACTGTGCAGTAGTGTGACCCCATTGCTGCGGTGTGGCCCCCGGCTGCGGTGTGGTCCTGCGGCTACGATGTGGCCCCACTCCTGCAATGTGATCGACTCCATTGCAGTGCTGTGGCTCTATTGCTGCGATGTGGCCCCCGGCTGCGGTGTGGTCATGGTTCGTGGGGTCGAGTCACTCTGATTAATTATCTCTTCATCCCCCGTAACATGACTAGGGAGGGGTTGGGGAATGAAGAGGGGGTCGGTCGTGGATGGTCCACGAGGGTAGGGACTGCGTGTACAGTTGGTGCTGCACTGATCAATGGAGGGGGAGGGGCGGGTGTCAGACGACTGTACGTGGTTATACTGATGAATTGGTTTCTTATCAAGAGGTGGATAAAGGAAGAAGGTGAAGAAAGTAAGAGGTTGAAATAGGTAAATGAATAAACGATCATCTACAAGGTGAGAAAATAAACATTTCCTATCTTGAATAAGAGTATCCTTTCTATTCTTGTTATTGTGATTGGAGGTGTTGATATAAGTAATGATCTTCCTATCCCGTTAACCTGTTTGCTCTGGTATTATTCGTCAACCCCACCTGGAGAATATTTAATTTGGGAACAAATATAACACCATACACGTTAATGACATCGAGGAAAGGTTAGGCGCCATTACGTATGGTTTACTGTGTGTACGTATGTATTGTAGACATGAACTAAATAATAACAAACTGCCCCTCGTATACTTGCGTTATTTACATGACTTCTGCCTAACTCACCTCACCATCACCATCAATATCGCTTTACCGCCCTCTAATTCCCCCACACCACCCTCGTTCTCACCTCACCATTACCCTCACTCTCATATTACCATCCTCGATCCCGCTTTACCACCCTCGCTCTCACCTTATCATCGCCCTCACTCACCTTACCACCTGCACTCGCACCTTGCCATAACCTTCGCTTTAACCGTGCCATAACCCTCACGCTCACCTTGCCATCACCCTCACTCTCCCTTTGGCACCCTAACTCGTACCTTGCCATCACCCTCACCTTGCCATAACCCTCACTCTCACCTTGTCATCACCCTCACTCTCACCTTGCCATCATTCTTACTCTCACCTTGCCATCACCATCGCTCTCACCTTTCAATCACCCTCTCTCTCACCTTATCCCCCTCACTCAAACCTTGCCACCCTCACTCCCTCCTTACCATGCTCACTCACACCCTCACTCCTTTTTTATCACCCTCACTCACCCTTACCTCCCTCACTCGCACCCTCACTCCCTTTTATCACCCTCACTCGCAACTTGTTACCCTCACTCCCTTTTTATCACCCTCACTCGCACCTTGTCACCCTCACTCCCCCCTTATCACCCTCGTTCTCACCTTGCCATCACCCTCACTCACTCCTTACCACCGTCACTCTCACCTTGCCATTCACAGTGGCGCATTCGTGTTTTTCAAAAGGTCGGGGTCTCCACCACCCGCTTATCAAAGACTAGGCGTTTAAGCAAATTGAATAGTCGTTATAAAGAGAATCACTTGCAAAGGGGTACATCTCCTTACCGCTCATCCATTCGTCTTGCCGCTCTTTACCGCTCATCCACTCGTTTTGCTGCTCCTTACCGCCCATCCACTCGTCTTGCTGCTCCTTACCGCTCATCCACTCGTCTTGCCGCACCTTACTGCTCTTCCACTCGTCTTGCCGCTCCTTACCGGTTATCCACTCGTCTTGCCGCACCTTACTGCTCTTCCACTCGTCTTGCCGCTCCTTACCGGTCATTCACTCGTCTTGCCGCACCTTACTGCTCTTCCACTCGTCTTGCCGCACCTTACTGCTCTTCCACTCGTCTTGCATAATCTTACCGCGTCTTGTACTCATCCTACTCCTCTCGCTCCCACCTACGCCCTCTTTCACTTGTCTCCTCTCACTCACCTGATCGCTCTCCTCCCCTCCTCTTCCTCCTCCTTCGCTCTCACCATCAGTGTCATTGTTTTCATCCATCATGGCCGCCCAACACAGGGCGCCCTCTGTACCTCTGCTACAGGGACACTGGGCAAGGCTGCTATCAAACGCGCCTTTGGGTCCTGGTTTGTAAACTTGGTACACTCTGCAAGGAGGGCAGTAGATACGCTGCAGGAAATATCCCAACATGGGGTAAATTCTAGACGAAATAAGTGCATTTGCGATGACGTCGGATAACCATTACCAGCTGCTACTGGGGGTATTGAATTGCTACGTGTCTGGATACAGAGAACACACACACGGAACAGGTTGTGTCATCCGTATATGCAATGCTTCCGATAATAATGATTATATTTTTGGTAATTGTGGCATCTTGAGCTCGTTTCCAGCTATTTTCCCAACTTCGCTGGCCTCAACTCCTTGCTGAATTACAGCAAGCATCAATAACAAGTTACATTTCCACGCACGACGGTTTGATCGCGTCTACTCGCATGCTGAGGGGGGCCGTGACCTCTTCAATTTGTAAAATTAAGATAAATGTATCTTGGCTACTGCTGGATTAGATATGCTTTAATTTAATAAGGCCTTCACAGCCTATGGTCTCTTGCTAAGACTGATTTCTCCAATTTTGAAAGATGTAAATATAATAAAATAGAATGAGAAAAATTGGTTTGGAATTTTGTACCACTAATTATAATGTTTATGTATCCCAGAAACTTGCAGAATTAGGCTTCTCGAATTGCTTAAAACTTGACAACTATATGTAAAGAAATTAGGGAACTCGAGGCTAAGATATCAATTTACCGAGACTTTATTCGGAAATCAAGGACCGATTTTGTGCAATGAACCTATAGATTTGGACAACTTCTATCAGACTCCCACAAATGTACATCAAACTCCCTTTTTCGTTATCAAATAACACATTCAAGCCGTATTGAAAACCTTACCTACGGGTACAAAATAGCATTACAAAAGTTTTGGCAATATTTTCTATTGGCGAGAGTTAAACGCCTGATTTTATTGAGTTGGCTTGAGTCCAAGCCAACAAGCCAGTTGCCGTAAATATCTGAAATTGATCAAGTTTGTGCGCACTCAAGGATATCAGAGATACAACCTGCCTCGAAATAAATATTGATAAATTGTGAAAAAGACTTTATCGTTGCATGCCTTGCTAAAATTAGACCTACTCGAAACCATAAACAAGTTTCGAAAATCATGAACTCCGATGGCCACTTCAACGTGTCTCTGGGCAGCTTGCAGAAGGATACCTTGCCTTCCAAAGGGCCATCAGACGATGGCACGTACTGGCAAGGACAATTTGTCGCCGTGTTAGGGTCATTACCTCCTAATCACGGCACTTGCCGGTTCCTCGTACCGTGCACCTGTCACGGCAGACTAGAACAGGAGGGGGGGGGGGGTACTGCAACTTCCTGTGCTGAAAGAAGCAAGCTCAGACTAGGCTCCGTGGGGGGGGGGGGTACTGCAACTTCCTGTGCTGAAAGAAGCAAGCTCAGACTAGGCTCCGTTGAAGACATGAGGAACGATTCAGTTGCTTTATTTCACGTCCGAATAAGTTTATTTTAATAAACCAAATGAACGAAATCGGACGAAAACGAAATAGCCAACAATAGTTACATTAACTTGTAGTAGCTACTAAATCTCAGTTACGACGATTGTACCATTGTGTACGGTACAATAACATAATTATAATAAACTTCAACTCTATTGAGGAATTTGGAAATGTCGGAAAAATCAAAAGTTCAGTTGACTTGATTGGAATCTAAGTTGTTGTGATGACTTCTTGAATTGCGGACAATTACCCACAAGGGTGTCGAAGTCTAGACTACTGTTCACAACTTTTTCTTCAGCAATATCACTACCGTAATTATTGTCTAACACTTCCTCACTGAGGTGAGTTAATGACTGTACCTTTTCTTCCAAAAGTACATCACTGACGCAAGGTAATGGCTGTAACTATTCTTCCAGCACTACATCACTGACGCAATGTGATGACTGTAACTATTCTTCCAACACTACATCACTGACGCAAGGTAATAGCTGCGACTATTAGTCCAACACTACATCACTGACGCAAGGTAATGACTCTAACTATTCTTCCAACACTATATCACTGACGCAAGGTTATGACTGTAACTATTCGTCCCACACTACATCACTGACGCAAGGTAATGGCTGCGACCATTAGTCCAGCACTACAGGAGTGACGCAAGGTAATGACTGTAATTATTAGTCCAACACTACATCACTGACGCAAGGTAATAGCTGTAACTATTCTTCCCACACTACAGCACTGACGCAAGGTAATGCCTGTAACTATTTTTCCCACACTACAGCACTGACGCAAGGTAATGACTGTAATTATTCTCCCAACACTACATCACTGACGCAAGGTGATGACTGTAACTATTTTTTCCACACTACAGCACTGACGCAAGGTAATGACTGTAACTATTCTTCCAACACTACATCACTGACGCAAGGTAATGGCTGCAACTATTAGTCCAACAATACATCACTGACGCAAGGTAATGACTGTAACTATTCTTCCAGCACTACATCACTGACGCAATGTAATGACTGTAACTATTCTTCCAACACTACATCACTGACGCAAGGTAATGACTGTAACTATTCTTGCAACAATACATCACTGACGCAAGGTAATGATCTCGACTATTAGTCCAACACTACATCACTGACGCGAGGTAATGACTGTACCTATTCTCCCAACTCTACATCACTGACGGAGGGTAGTGACTGTAACTGTTCTTCCAACACTACATCACCGACGCAAGGTAATGACTGTAACTATTCTTCCAACACTACATCACTGACGCAAGGTAATGACTGTAACTACTCGTCCCACACTACATCACTGACGCAAGGTAATGGCTGCGACCATGAGTCCAACACTACAGTAGTGACGCAAGGTAATGACTGTACCTATTAGTCCAACACTACACCAATGACGCAAGGTAATGACCTCGACTATTAGTCCAACACTACATCACTGACGCAAGGTAATGACTGTAACTATTCTCCCAACTCTACATCACTGACCCAGGGTAATGACTGTAACTATTCTTCCAACATTACATCACTGACGCAAGGTAATGACTGTAACTATTATTCCAACACTACATCACTGACGCAAGGTAATGGCTGCGACCATGAGTCCAACAAGACAGTAGTGACGCAAGGTAATGACTGTACCTATTAGTCCAACAATACATCACTGACGCAAGGTGATGACCTCGACTATTAGTCCAACACTACATCACTGACGCAAGGTAATGACTGTAACTATTCTCGTAACTCTCTACATCACTGACGGAGAATAAGGACTGTAACTATTCTTCCAACATTACATCACTGACGCAAGGTAATGACTGTAACTATTATTCCAACACTACATCACTGACGCAAGGTAATTACTGTAACTATTCTTCCAACACTACATCACTGACGCAAGGTAATGACTGTAACTACTCGTCCCACACTACATCACTGAGCAAGGTAATGACTGCGACCATGAGTCCAACACTACAGTAGTGACGCAAGGTAATGACTGTACCTATTAGTCCAACACTACATCACTGACGCAAGGTAATGACTGTAACTACTCGTCCCACACTACATCACTGACGCAAGGTAATGGCTGCGACCATTAGTCCAATACCACAGTAGTGACACAAGGTAATGACTGTGCCTATTAGTCCAACACTACATCACTGACGCAAGGTAATGACTGTAACTATTCTTCCAACTCTACATCACTGACGGAGGGTGATGACTGTAACTATTTTTCCAAAATAACATCACTGACGCAAGGTAATGACTGTAACTATTCTTCCAACACTACATCACTGACGCAAGGTAATGACTGTAACTATTCTTCCCTCACTACAGCACTGACGCACGGTAATGACTGTAACTATTCTTCCCACACTACAATATTGACGCTAGGTAATGACCGTAACTATTCTTCCCACACTACAGCACTGACGCAAGGTAATGACTGTAACTATTCTTAAAGCACTACATCACTGACGCAAGGTAATAGCTGCAACTATTAGTCCAACACTACGTCACTGACGCAAGGTAAGGACTAAACTATTCTTCCAACACTACATCACTGACGCAAGGTAATAGCTGCGTCTATTAGTCCAACACTACATCACTGACGCAAGGTAATGACTGAAACTATTTTTTCAACACTACATTACTGACGCAAGGTAATGACTGTAACTATTCGTCCTACACCACATCACAGACGCAAGGTAATGGCTGCGACCATTAGTCCAACACTACAGTAGTGACGCAAGGTAATGACTGTAATTATTAGTCCAACACTACATCACTGACGCAAGGTGATAGCTGTAACTATTCTTCCCACACTACAGCACTGACGCAAGGTAATGGCTGTAACTATTCTTCCCACACTACAGCACTGACGCAAGGTAACGACTGTAACTATTCTCCCAACACTACATCACTGACGCAAGGTAATGACTGTAACTATTCCTCCCACACTACAGCACTGACGCAAGGTAATGACTGTAACTATTCTTCCCACAATGCAGTACTGACGCAAGGTTATGACTGTAACTATTCTTCCCACACTACAGCACTGACGCAAGGTAATGACTGTAACTATTCTTTCAACAATACATCACTGACGCAAGGTAATGACTGTAACTATTCTTACCACTCTACAGCAATGACGCAAGGTAATGACTGTGACTATTCTTCCCTCACTACAGCACTGACGCAAGGTAATGACTGTAACTATTCTTCCCAGTCTACAGCACTGACACAAGGTAATGACTGTAACTATTTTTTCTACACTACATCACTGACGCAATGTAATGACTGTAACTATTCGTCCCACACTACAGCACCGACTCAACGTAATGACTGTAACTATTCTTCCCACACTGCAGCACTGACGCAAGGTAATGACTGTAACTATTCATCCCACACTTCAGCACTGACGCAAGGTAATGACTGTAACTATTCTTCCCACACTACAGCACTGACGCAAGGTAATGACTGTAACTATTCATCTCACACTTCAGCACTGACGCAAGGTAATGACTGTAACTATTCTTCCCTCACTACAGCACTGACGCAAGGTAATGACTGTACTATTCTTCCCACACTACAGCACTGACGCAAGGTAATGACTGTAACTATTCTTCCCTCACTACAGCACTGACGCAAGGTAATGACTGTACTATTTTTCCCACACTACAGCACTGACGCAAGGTAATGACTGTAACTGTTCTTTCCACACTACAGCACTGACGCAAGGTAATGACTGGAACTATTCTTCCCACACTACAGCACTGACGCAAGGTAATGACTGTAACTATTCATCTCACACTTCAGCACTGACGCAAGGTAATGACTGTACTATTCTTCCCACACTACAGCACTGACGCAAGGTAATGACTGTAACTATTCTTTCCACACTACAACACTGACGCAAGGTAATGACTGTAACTATTCTTCCCACACTACAGTACTGACGCAAGGTAATGACTGTTACTATTCTTCCCACACTACAGCACTGACGCAAGGTAATGACTGTAACTATTCTTCCCACACTACAGCACTGACGCGGTAAACTCGTTCATAAAAGGGGACTCAAAAGTGTCATGATCCATCAACCATGTTCTGTACTGCACAAGATGAGCTTGTACGGTAATGATACTGTATCTTGGATAACAAATAAATCAACATTAATTTTTATCCCTGTTTTATCTTCAGCATATCCAAATATTAGATCTCTTGGCCCACGCACGGATGCTGCATCAATCTTTCCTCCTGTAAGACACAGGCAAGGGTGATTATTCCTTACTTTGATACGGTAATTCAGCTTTCCTTCTTCATGACGTCACAATTATGTGACATCATTCTAATAATCATTATGTTTCAGTTGACTTGTTCTTCTTAAAGTTTGTGGTAGGTAGCTACAATTTTTGAGAAAAAAAAATGGTTAAAAAATTGGGAGCACATATTTTTTGACGACGGCATCAACCAGACATTAAATAGATGCAGAATAAATATTGCGAGCAGAAATAATTTAATATAATGTGTTACGTATTTTTCATTTAAAAGATCATCGTATATTGAACCCGGTGAAATATTTCGGAACATGCCACCATCGGCACTGCATAATCTGCATCGGTTCGACGAGGGCGACGAGCAAAGGAATATTTGTCTTTTGATCATCGGCAGCCTAAGAAGCGTCTTATTC
>SDVV010045439.1:0-10066 GCA_016164225.1 Gammarus roeselii
GTTTGAGTGTGTGTCTGTGTGTGCGTGTTTGTGTGCAGCGACTATTAGGAGAGTTGTTAAGAAGGAGTCTGAGACAAGTTTAAGGAAATTTAAACCAACACAAGATGCAAATGAGGTAACTCAAAGTCAAGCAAATCAGGATAGGGGAGAAAAGGAGAGATAGTAAAGGGTGAAGAAGAAAGGAGTCTGAAGGGAAATAAGGGTGTTCACCCCCCCGGTTGGGCCGTGACTCCGTGCGGCCCGTGAACCTAACAGATGCCTAGGGGGGGGATGCGTCGACAAGGAATGCAAAAAGAGTTGATAGATCGATAGTGGATACACAAAGAGTCACACGTAAAGGTATGTTGAAACAACAAGTAGAACAGACGTATACAATTCGACTGTTCTCTCAATTTACTTGAATTGACTGAAGAATTTCGGGTCCATGGTGCTATAACCCTAACCATCTGCGATTAAGTTCTCTACCGACACAGAGACATCTTCGAATGAATGAAGCTGTCACAACGACAACAGCCGATAGCATAGCTGAGCTATTTCTCCTAGTATTCACGAGAGTGGGCGGCCATTGCTTCAAGAACTTGAGATTCAATTAATATTATTTCACAACATAAGAGACAGCTCACTTTCGCTTGGGCTTAAAAGAAGCGGTTTTGATCCAAGCTGCCACGGGATAAAAAGGATGATGAATTGTTGGAAATTAAACAAGAAGAATTACTTGTTCTCATTACCTAGAGGGTAGAGCAAATGCAGCAGGAAATCATATTCAACAGGTGATCAAGTTAACCAAGGCGTCAGCCACTAACCTGAAGATGCTTGGTGACGGCCACCACTTCTCTGGTGCTGTAAGGATATTGCAGCGTACCCGCGTCGGCAAGGGCTCTGAGCTCTCCAAACGCAGCTACCAGCTTCGCCAGCAGCGGCTGAGGTACTTCAGGACCGTACGAGGACAGCAGGGCCATCTCAGATGCGGGTAAAGGGTTGTGGATGGCGTGGCACGAGAACAGGTCGCCTGGTGAAAATTACAACAATTAAGGGACGGCAACAGGACAAATTACGGCGCTTCTGTCACACGAGACCACGGAGCAGTTACAAATGAGAAACCGCGGGACAAGCCTAAATTTTGTGACGCGTTTGGGTTACATTCAACTTTTCAACAGTACCGCAAGCTCTGTACAAGACAAATTCTGAAAAACTGATAAACTAGTTGCGCTGAGCGGCCATAAGTAATACTTATGCTGCAAAATATGTATGCACTAATAATATAGCTTTTGTTACCTAGATACTCTCGATAAAAAGCTATTTCTCTTTAATGAGTAAGAGCTATATGGTTTTGCATTGCGCTCCTGCTTATTATTTGAATGAATCCTGAAGAGAAAACATTACAGAGACGATTTTACGAGCGAGTCTTAATAACATCCGTTGAACGTAGTTTTCGACCGATTTAGATCTAGGTGTCTTCTAAACTTACTCGGGAATCTTGAAACTTTCAAGTTCTTCGACTGTCCTCGAGTTTTTAGGAAAAATAATCTTTTGGCCGCTTGGCGGCGTCTTGCGCCTGTCGATCTAAATGTCTTACAGGTAGCGAGTGGCGCGTTCAGCCGTCTGGCGGCTGAACCCCCAACCCCCTCCTTTACTATATAAGCGAGGGTTGGGCTACCCCATCATTCATGAGGGCTAGCAAAGTTACTTTCCGTGAAAAGACGTTTGTGCGTAGTTAAGATAGCAGGGGGAGGAGGAGGCCCAAATGGCTCTTACACATTGCAGAGAAATAGCTTTTAATTGAGAGTATCGAGGTAACAAAAGTCATATTCTCTCCCAATCGTAAGAGCTATATGGTTTTGAATAAAAAATACCACCATGTAACGCAAGCTGGCCGATGCCAGACGAGCACAGAAGTTGGATGGATCGGCTGCATCTTTAACTGGGTGTTCTCAAAAAAGCGCTTGCCATGTAAGGGAATGATAACAGGTTTGTATAAATGGTGGTAATGACAGTAGTAATTGACGAATACAAAAATTGTTGACAACAGCGAAAAGTTAGGTCCTAGCGGCATACCAATATGCGGCACTGAATTTGAGGGCCCAAATAATATTTAAGTATGGGTAACTACAAACATGGCGTTGTGGCAACGGCAGTAGTGAACATACTTGCTCGACACGGCGAAAAACAATATGCGGGCCGTCATCATGAGCAACCAAATAGTAGTTACGTAATCAATACATATTGCCCTCCAGAGAGGGTGAGTGAACCATCCGGTAGGCAATAAATTCTAAATATACCAGTACCAACAATGTGTACAATAGCTAGCTCCTATGGTAACAGAGTTGTACTGCAAGTAGGATAAGGAAATACATATTTCGTAATCCGTAACCTGAAGGCTTCACGTGGAGTGTCGCCGCACGCGATGGTAAGATAATGAAGTATGTACTCTATGCTACGTAAAGGAGTTGCTTGCCTCAGCTGATGCGATGTCCGAAACGTCTCAGACGAGAAGGACCACCTACCTGGTTCCCAAGGAGATGCAAGGTTGGTTAGGCTTCTCTACGGTGAAGAAGTATTTGCGCACAAATACGTGGGGCGACCACCAAAACGCCTTGGATATGATGTCTTGAAGCGGAACTCCACGCGTCCAAGCGAGAGACGAGGCATACTTGCGGACATCGTGAGCTTAAGTGAAGGCATGCGTTGTGGCCTCATTGATAAGCGAGCAGATGTAGTGCCCCACCGATGACGCCCTGAGAGGATTGCCGGAAGTAGGATCGATGAACAAAAATTCATTGTGCGATGGACATCGTGCTATGTAGGCTTTGAGTGTGGTCATGGGGCACAAGCCGTGTGCCCGGCCATCCGGCAGCAGTGGGGCGATAGAGATGAGCGGTGGCGTGTGGGTGGGGGTCTGGTTTTTGTACAGGAACTTGTCAGCGGTCAGGATGAGCGCGCATGGAGGGTTCGTGGAGAAATGGAGTCCCGTGCGTGTCATGGCTGCAATTTCAGAGATCCTGTTGCCTTCTGCAAGCGCGACGAGAAACTGAGTGTTCTGAATGAGCGCAAAAACTGACGTCGTCCGAGTATTGAAGCGAGAAGAGGCGAGCATGTCGAGCACCGGCTAGAGCTTCCACTGCGGCACGAAACATCGTTGTGGCAGATTCTCGTGAAACTGGGCCCTAGCCAGTTCTTGAAAGATCGCCTGCGGGTCGTGACGCCAAAGCCATGTAAAAGAGGCAAGTGTAGCTCATTCCTGTAGACCAGAACCGTACGAGGGTTGAGACGCTTCTGCTTGCCGGAGTAGTGCAGGAACGTAAAGAGGGTGGACTGGTTGATGGACTGCGCCTGCGTGGCGCGTAGCCGCGTTTGGGAACAAGTCCAGACGCTTTGGTATTGGCGTTGTTGGGACTGATTGTGCTTGTTAACCGGGGTGTCCGCCAGCGAGCTATTGAGTTTGATCGTGAGCACCGTTTTTTAAAATTGAATGAGAGTTAACGCGAGAAGGGTCGTGATGTTAGAGGGACCTTCCTGCCTTCGATGCGCTGGGACGTCGAGGGCGAGCGAGAGTTCGTTGAAAGACGCGACGACCGTGGGCCACCACAGTGCGTTGGGGTGGTCGGAGACCACGAGGACTTGAGAGATCAAGTTGTATGGAAGGAAGAGGTATACTTCCTTCCACTGATTCCATTCGCATTGGAGAGAATCCACTAAAGCCGCTCGCGGGTGAGGAAACAGAGCTGCAAATAGTGGGAGCTTGTGGTTCCCGGATGCGCGAAGAGGTCGATGTGCATTGTCCCACGCAGAGTACAGAGGCGGGAGAAGCCCTGAGGCGTTAGCGCCCATTCAGTTTCTACCGGTAAGAGACGTGGGAGCTGATCGGCCCAAACGTTCTGCGAAACGGGAAGGTAGGTCGCGAGGAGAGAGAGGTGGTGGCACTGGAGGATCTGTACAGATCCTTCTGGGTATAACACAATATTGTGCAGAAAGAGTGTTGGATCAGATCAAAATTTGAGTGATTATGTCAACAAATTTCTGTTTCAACAAATTTCAGTTCCAACCAATTTCAGTTCCAACCAATTTCAGTCTTGACAGATTTGGCGTGTAGACAGATTTTGCGTGTAGACAGATTTTGCGTGTAGACAGATTTGGCGTATAGACAGATTTGGCGTATAGACAAATTTGGTGTGTCCACAAATTTGGTGTGTCGACAAATTTGGTGTGTCGACAAATTTGGTGTGTCGACAAATTTGGTGTGTCCACAAATTTAGTGTGTCGACAAATTTAGTGTGTCGACAAATTTGGTGCGTCGATAAATTTGGTGCGTCGACAAATTTGGTGTGTCAACAAATTTGGTGTGTCGACAAATTTGGTGAGTCGACAAATTTGGTGAGTGGACAAATTTGGTGTGTCGACAAATTTGGTGTGTCGACAAATTTGGTGTGTCGACAAATTTGGTGTGTCGACAAATTTGGTGTGTCGACAAATTTGGTGTGTCGACAAACTTGGTGTGTCGACAAATTTGGTGTGTCGACAAATTATGTGTCCACAGATTTCTGTCTCAACAACTTTCTGTCTTGACAAATTTCTGTTTCGACAACTTTGTCTTGACAAATGGCTGTTTTGACAAATTGTCGTCTCGTGGAACGCAGCTCACTCAGAGCAAATTCAGTGCGGCAGGGCAATAATTGCGTATCCCATCTGTGGCTCTAGGGGCGCACTGAATCTTGCCTTTCGAAAAGGTGCGACGAGCTGTCAGGATCGAGTGAGGCAGGAGTGATCTGCGTCCGAAGCAAGAGCAATGAATTAATGATGGGGTAGCCCAACCCTCGCTTATATAAGAAAGGAGGGGGTTGGGGGTTCGCCGGCATACGGCTGAGCGCGCCACTTACTACCTGGAAGACATTTAGACCGACAGGCGCAAGATGCCACACGCCGTCAAAAGTTTATTTATCCTAAAAACTCGAGGACAGTAGAGGAACTTGAATGCTTCGAGACTCCCAAGTAAGGTTAAAAGACACAAAGGTCTAAATCGGTCGAAAACTACGTTCAACGGATGTTATCAAGATTCTCTCGCAAATACGTCTCTGTAATGTATTCACTTTAGGATTCATTCGAATAAAAAGCAGAAGCGCAATGCAAAACCACATGGATCCTACGAGTGGAAGAGAAATTACAACTCGTTTGTTGCAGACTCTGCATCAAACAATACAATTCAGAAAAAAATTTAGTTCTCGAAATTTATTCATCTCGAGATCCGAATATCTGCGGTGACACTGAACCACACAATTGTGGTTTTTATAATTTTACAAATAACGCAGCCATAGAAAAATTGCAAGCCTGCGTGATTTAGGCGCACTAAGGTAAAATAATGCTATATTCCATGAATAAACTGCAAAGATAGTGGCTGGTGGCAGAAAACTGTTCTTGGGCCATGAGAAATTTTCTGTAGAGCGAAATATGAACAAGATTAGATTAGAGTGTGAAGGCTTTCTAGTGCACTGGAGTCAAAGTCCTTCTGGCACCGAACACCAAACCAGCAGCCAGCGCTGCATTAAGTCATTGACAAATCATTCTTAGTCTCCGGAATTGATTCGACTCACGGGAAATATGGACAAGGTTGACTATGGAAACAACTAATCCAGCCAGTAATTTGCTGTTTTCTCTGGATCCCGCCCACATAAACGGAAAGACCAGGATAGACATAAAGCGGTGCAAAGAAGCTTTGCCTCCAAAATTACGGAGATTAAGGAAATGGACTTTTAAGACAGATTGAACGCCTTCAGGTTATTCTTAATACAAAGACGTTTTGAAAGATCCATGGTCATACACGTTTAGAAAATTCTGGAAGGCTACACGGCCAATGTCAACGAATTGTATTGTAACGAAAGTGACCATGAGAAACCAGGCAAGGATTGGCAGAATGTCATACTCCAAAGTACCACAACCTAACGATGCAAACAGTTGATTTCAGCAGCTTTACGTGCCAGGCACCTCTGTTATTTAATTGAATGTCACTGGATATACGTGAGATCAAACAGGTGCAGCAAATGTCATCTTGGGGTTCAAAAGCCAATTGGACCAGTACTTCAGCTGTGTTCCGGATCTACCTCTAATCAATGGATTCACTGTGAGGACAACTCACTACTCGACCTTGTCGTCAAGCCGGGATCCGACTGGCGAATGTGGCAAATGCTGATGCCACAGCACGAGTAGAATGTCTCCACAGCCGTGGGTCAGGTGGCAGTCAATACTATAGTGGACAGAGAGTAGCTACCAGCACGACGGTTATCTCACCCAAGACCGCGAAGAAGTCGTTGCCGAGGAAGGGGAACCCTGGTCTGTTGGCCAGCACGATCATGCGGAAGTCGGGGTGACTGACGATTATGTCTTCGTGTGACTGGAGGGAGGTGACCACAGAGACGGCTAGAGGGTGGTGGGGAGGCACAATGCGACGGCCGTCTGAGAGCAGCATCTCGCCATTCTCTACCAGAGTCTGGAGAGGGAAGCTGGGGTTAAAGGAATGTGTGGAGGGGGGGGGGGGGTAGATCTGCAAGTGGTGGTGTTACACCGAATCAGTTCTAATATATTCATTTCTACAACAGACATAAAACAGCGCATAAAGTCGATTCACGTTCACTACCGTTGAGATTCGTTTGAAGACACTGTCAATGAAGGTCTGCTTAACGCCAATAGGAGGCGAGTTAGATGTCAAAATGCCTCGAACGCCTGTGACGTTAAATGCAGAAAAAAATGACACGCTTCACCTTGAGGACGCAAGTGACGTGCGTGGGTGCCTTGTCCGCTTCATCTAGCAGCAGCACAGAGCCCTCTCTGACGGCGGTGACGAGGGGCGAGTCCTCGTGAGTGAGCAGACCGTCCCTCACACATGGTTGGATGGTGAGTGACTGATGAAGAGCGACAGGCGAATAGTTAATACAATTGGAAAACTTTAAAGGACGGTACAGAAGTCTGCTTGGTAACACAAAGGAAGGGATCATTCTCATGACGGGGCAACATTTTTAGATATTGGACTGTGCGTGACGCCTCTCCAAGACCAAATTGACGGGCTAATTTCTTACAACAACGGCGGGAGTATCAATGAATAGGTAAACAAGATTCGCACACCTTCGCGCGCGCGAGGTCAAATATGAACTTCAACTGTGATATAAAGGCAAGCTAGTGAGTTCAGGCACGGGGCGTATGGTTTTACACAGCTTCATTGAGTCTTGTATGTTTTCCGGAAGCAATTATATTTTCCGGTTAACTGCTTCTGTGAGCAGGCGTTGTAGGTTGCACCGGGGGCTAAAGAGGCTCGTCGGGCTGCTGCGAGTGCATTGCCATCCATTAGTAAGTGTTTCACACTGATTGCCACCTGGTGGCAACAGAGGAATAGTGGCGCGTCCGGTCCCATGTCTAGATCAATTAGATGGTTGCAAGTTATCCACGTGTGTCCAGTGCACAAACGGTCGATGTTATTTGAGCGTTTATGATTGGGAACTAGTCTCGGTAATGTAAGGTGATTAATAGTTTTTATTGGGTGACGCCAGTTTAGCCAGAAAATCTTCAACCTCGTTTCCTCTCATTCCCACGTGTTCAGGGGTCCAGCAGAATTTGCCAGCTTGATCCGTCTCTGACATTGTGAATAGATCGTGTTGCATTTTACGAAGAGCAGGGTGTTCGTGGATGACAGCACTCAGACTGTCTGAAAACCCAAGATATTAGGGAAGGCGGTCAGTTTTTGCAATGGAGATGACTACCTAATTCGAGTGCGTACAGCTCTGCAGAGAATACAGAGAAATTTTGTGGTAGGGTTGCTGAACGTGAGTTTTCTCCGCACACGGCGGCAGCACCCAATCCGTCCGCTGTTTTGGAGCCACCAGTGTATATGAAGCGGCGTTCTGAGTATTGTTCCTCAAGTAGTGTCAAAAATTTTCCGCGGTACGTGTTGGAGGAAGTTCAATGTTCTAGGTATCTGGGATCCCACGTGGAGATGACTGAACTAGTGGGAACGGAAGAGCAGACGCGAGTGAAGGAGGGGTTCGAAGAGTGTAATGAGCTGTAGGACGTTGGGGATGGAAGCAGAGAGAAGGTTGTATGAAGGTGTTGTTGTCCCAATTGTGCTCTTCGGAGCCGAAACTTGCTGGGTGACAGCAGAGGAGAGAAGAAGGTTGAATGTTTCCGAGATATAATGTTTGAGAAGCATGGCTGGAGTGACGCTGAGAGACCGGATCACCAACGACGTGGTTTGAATCAGACCGGGAAGGGTGAAGACGTTGGGGGACGTAGTGGATTCGCGTGTTCGGAGATGGTGAGGATGGAAGGGAGATTGGTAAAAAGGGCGATGAAGGCGGAGGCGAGTGGTTGCAAGCCTAGAAGTAGACCGAAGTTTGGGTGGATGGATGGTGTGAAGCAGGCGTTAGGAAGGAGATAATTGAATGTGGAAGTAGCGAGAGAGCGTGCAATGAAGAGGCTTGAATGAAGAATGGTTATGATTTAAGCCTTATTTTCCCCGGAGACTCTACGTGAGTCATAATAGGCTCCCCCGTAGGGCACGACCGTCATTGATTCAGGTAAGTTCGCACGCCTCGAGTGCGAAAAGATTAGTCTTGTAAAGGTGAAATCAAGTACATATTTCAATTGTGGCATATTCGGGTACTAGCGCGTACAATAAAGTAATGAGTAAACGCGTATTTCGTGAATGTATTGTTATCTCTGTGCGTCATGGGGTGGAGAGACCACCTCACTTGCACATGTGTTCGGAGTTTAGACAGCTTCGTATAGTCCGGTGTGTTCTCCGAAAGCGATAAGCTTTTTCCGGTAAGTTAAGTCAGTGAGTAGGCTTTGTAGGTTGCACGGGGTTTCAAGAAAGTTCGTCGGGCTGTCGCGAGTGCGTTGCAATCCATCAGTAAGTGTTTCACGCTGATAGCCACTTGGTGCCAACAAGGGCAAGATGGCGCGTTTGGTCTCATGTCGACACCCATCAGGTGGTTGTGAGTTATTCAAGTGTGTCCCGTGCACAAGCGGTTGATGCTCACTTGGCCTTTTCTATTGGTGAACATTGTTTCTCATTCTCCGACGAGGGTTTGAATGAAAGCATTTTTTGTACACTCTGTTGCCACATTTCATCCCATCGGCACCCATCGGGATGTTATATGGGAGTTGATGACAGGGAACCAGTCCCGGTAATGGATTGAGAAAAATTGTTCTAGGTGAAAAGACGCCAACTTGGCAAGCGAGTCCGCATGTTCGTTTCCTCTTATTCCCGCGTGCCCGGAATTCAGCAGAATTCGACTGCCTGACCCGTCTCGGACATCACAAAAAGATTGTGCTGCATTTTACGTAGAACTGGATGCTCATAGTGCAGTGTTTTAAGCTGGGTGAGGACACTCAGACTGTCTAAGAATACGACGTAATTGGGGAAGAGATCAGTTTTTTTGAAATAGAGATGGCTAGTTCGAGTGCGTGGAGCTCAGCAGAGAACACGGAGGCCTCTTGATGCAGGGTGGCCGTGAGTGGGATGTACCCGCACACAGCGGCGGCTCCCACTCCGTTCCTGATTTTGGAGCAGTCAGTGATGTGTGTGAAAAGTAAAGTTAGACGTAGAAAGATGGGCATTTGTGATTGCGTACGGACCTGGCAGCGAGACGAGTGAAAAGGAGAGGGAGCAATTCTGGACTGACTTGAGTGAGTGTATTGAGAGTTTTGGAGGTTATTTCAATGTAGTTGTACTGGGTGACCTTAATTCGAGAGTTGGAGATGAAATGGTGGAGAATGTGATAGGAAGGTATGGCGTTCCCGGTAGAAATGACAGTGGAGAAAACCTGATAGGTCTGTGTATGGAGCAGGAGCTGGTGGTCGGGAACAGTTTGTTCAAGAAGCGAGATATTCAAAAGTACACATGGGTATGGATGGCCCATGGTGCAATGGTGGAGAGAGCACCGATGGATTTTGTGCTGATATCGAGGAGAGTGGTGGGGAGGCTGTTGGATGTGCGGGTGTTGAGAGAGGAGGGTGGAGGAGTGTCTGACCATCTGCTGGTGGAAGGTAGATTAAGAGTGGAGCAGAAGTGGAAGGGCAACAA
>SDVV010045440.1:0-10066 GCA_016164225.1 Gammarus roeselii
GATGAACGGATGGTTGGATGCTTTATCGTTCAACCCTTACACCCTCTCCATGCATCCTCAGTCCCTTGATGAACGGATGGTTGGATGCTTTATCGTTCAACCCTTACACCCTCTCCATGCATCCTCAGTCCCTTGATGAACGGATGGTTGGATGCTCTATCGTTCAACCCTTACACCCTCTCCATGCATCCTCAGTCCCTGGATGAACGGATGGTTGGATGCTTTATCGTTCAACCCTTACACCCTCTCCATGCATCCTCAGTCCCTGGATGAACGGATCGTTGGATGCTCTAGCGTTCAACCCTTACACCCTCTCCGGGCAACCGGCGTCTCCTTCACACAACTGTCTTCACATTCCTGTCTCTACATACTCATTTCCAGTGCGTATGCTTTAGAAACCGTTCCTCTTAAATCTTCGAAACGAGTAAATGGCTGTGGGTGATGGCTGTGGGTGATGAGCCGTGAGTGATGGCCGTGGGTGATTGCTGTAGGTGGGGGGCCGTGGGTGATTGCTGTGTGTGATGGCTGTGGGTGATAGCTGTGGGTGGTGGGCCGTGGGGGATAGCTGTGGGTGATTGCTGCTGGTGGTTGGCCGTGGGTGATAGCTGTGGGTGATTGCTGTGGGTGGTGGGCCGTGGGTGATGGATGTGTAGTGGACCGTGAGTGGTGGGATGTCACAACTATTGCGCGCTGATGACGCCTGAATTGGTTGGTCATACTCTGTACTGTATTCACTACTCGGAGCCAGCTCGGTACTTATGTTTTTAGGCCACAATTTGAAGCCAGCTTATTTGTTACGACTCCTTTTTCCACCACATAAAATGGGCTCGCTACGAACAGTTCCTAATCCAGCTCTGAAATCACAATTCCTTTTTCCACTACATAAATCTTGTTCGGTACTAACGATTCCTTTATTCACGGTAAAAAACTGTCTGGATGCCCAAGAGTCTCGCCTTCCCTGCAGAATGTTAGCTCGGAACTACGGATTTCTTTAGTTTCCGCTGAGGTTTTCTTTTGTTGCGAATGTCTGTGGGACAGGCAGCAGCAGCAGGGCACAGGCGCTGGCCTCTGTCGGCAAAAAACTGATGTGCTGCAACCCAGCTCCAACTCATGAGTTTTTCTTTAACATTTAGTGCTACTTTTAGGTTTGTCAACTACACTAGTCTTCCATTGTTATTCCTAGCGGAACTGGCCAACTGTTAGCCTCCTATGCAGTACAGTAGATAGTTCGTAGCAAAGATAAAGAAAAAAAAGTACTTTGAATCTGTTTATCTTCCTTTGCCTTTCTCCGCTCTGAATCCACATAGCTTCCTTTGCCTTTCCTCGCCCTGAATCCGTATAGTTTCCTTCTCCTTACCCCGCCCTCTTTCCGTATAGTTTCCCTCTCCCAACCCCGCCCTGTTTTGCCATCAGCGCGCCAGGGTGGCGTTCCTCGATCCCAGTCATAAATCTTTGCTGGAATCTGGCTGTTTGGGTTCCTCGATTCCCAACGGGAACATTTTTATTCTTCGCTCCTAGACTCAAGCTGCAATTGAACGGAAAATGTTTTTTTTAATGCTCTGATTTCAGTTATCGCAGTTGATGTCGGCATCGAAGAAACTGAGTTCTCGTCTTGAAATTTTAACTTCTTGTATTGAGTGTTTCAAAACTTTTCGACGTGAATCTAAAATATTGCGTTATCCTTTGCTTCTGTTCCTGGAAACTTTGTTAGCATTCCGGCTTTTACTTTACTCATTACCTAGTTTAGAATGCGGTGTTCACTATCAGGCTGAATTTGTGTCGTTAGATAGGCATTGAATTTAATCAATAATAGTTTATATTGATGACTGCTGAATCTGTACTTGGCATGTCGTGGGTGTATTGCAAGCAGAAACACTATCTAGGAATGTCGTGTGTGTATTACAAGCAGGAACACTATCTAGGCATGTCGTGTGTGTATTACAAGCCGGAACACTATCTAAGCATGTCGTGGGTGTATTACAAGCAGGAACACTATCTAGGCATGTCGTGTGTGTATTACAAGCAGGAACACTATCTAGGAATGTCGTGGGTGTATTACAAGCAGGAACACTATCTAGGGATGTCGTGGGTGTATTACAAGCAGGAACCCTATGTTGTGTACTTTAATTTAGGTTTCTTATAATCAGGTGAAAATGCAAGGTACAAATGATTAAACCAGTGGTTTTATAATATAATTTTGAATTATAAGTCATGTTAACATCTCGACTCTCAATAGAGCACTGAACACTGATTGCAATATAAACGGACACAACGGAACAAATGTGTAAATGAACAGCAAAAATAAGTATAGTAAGTGTAAGCGACGCAAAAGCAAAGAAACGAAAGCGGAAAGCGCCCACCCTGTAGGGAGATACGAAACATGGGACATAAGAACTGAGTAATTATTACACGCCACTAAGTGTGAACGTATACTAGTATATATAGCAAAAAATATTGTACAAAACAAATAAACGCTGAAGGGCGAAATCAGACACATCTAATTATGAGATGCTGAGTGTTGATCGCTTTTCTAATCAGTCTCATCTCCACCCGATGGCTTCGCTATTGAAGTGTAATATGTTCCACCATTTAGTACTGCACCCTGAAATAATATGGGAAGGCCTTGTTTATGTGTATGAAGTGATCCTTCAATAAGGGAACCACTCACCTTGTGTGCCCCTCCCCGAAGAGGCGTGGTGTCTTAAAGACTTGGCCTTATTAGCATACATAATAAACTTAGGTCGTTAACTAATTTACAGGCTCCTCCCATCTTTCTGTTTACAATATACGATAATCCTGAGCTCAACAGTGTGAAACACAGCCCCTCTTTGTTGTTGGATCTAGTCCATACAATGCTGACTCGTCGAGTTTTACAGGATGCCCACATGGCCCTCCACTCGTCAACGTCTCCTACGTCATGTAATCCATATGGGGGGACCACCTGCTTTTGGAGGGGAACGGAAAAAATATGCAAGACAAGGGATTTCTTCGTGTGACTCAAGCTAGGGTTAACAGGCCTAAGACCTAAAGGTTCTCGGGCATACACAACGCAGCTCTTTGTTGTAATGTTCGGTTAGCAATGTTTCCAAAGACATGTGCTAGCGGAGGCTGATCATAACACTATCTAGGAATGTCGTGGGTGTATTACAAGCAGGAACACTATCTAGGGATGTCGTGGGTGTATTACAAGCAGGAACACTATCTAGGAAAGCCCGAGCAGTTCCATTTGATGATCCCCTTGTTTATAGCGTGCCTTAAACATGTTCATTTCTCTGTCGGCATTAGACGTAATCTT
This sequence comes from Gammarus roeselii, assembly GCA_016164225.1. Taxonomy (NCBI): domain Eukaryota; kingdom Metazoa; phylum Arthropoda; class Malacostraca; order Amphipoda; family Gammaridae; genus Gammarus; species Gammarus roeselii. Next base: position 3,296 of record SDVV010045440.1, read on the forward strand.
GCAGCCCGCGGTATTTTTTTGGTAAGGTATTGACCAATCACGATGCATCTTTGTCCTACAGAATATAAACTCCAAACAAAGCTTAACCGAACAGTTCTTTCATCTTCAATAAACTTGCTACGTTTGATTGGACAAATAAACGAATATTGAAATACATTCACTACAACGTGGCCGTGTCGATTTTCAACCTAAAATCGTGTCTGCGTTCGGCGACACTATTTTAAAGAACTCATCTTCGAAGGTTAACCCCAAAAGCGTAGGACGATGTTCATATTCATCATTGGCTTTCTCGCCGCCCTATAAGTTCGGTAACTTTCTAAGCCCATTACTTCTCATGCCTAAACTTTCCTCGTTATAAAAGTAATGGCGCTCGACCGAGGACCCCATTCACCTCCTTTAGCATCATAATTGCCTTAAATCATTATTCTCACTATAAAAGTAATGGCGCTCGACCGAGGACCCCATTCACCTCCATTAGCATCATACTTGCATTAACTCATTATTCGTCGAAGTTAAGCTATACTGGCTGCGGTATGTGATTTTTTATTTGCTAGCTTGTGTTCTTGTTAGGCAATCGTATGCATTCAAGGAACAACATTGGTATGGCACCTGTTGGTATGCTCTGGGCAGCATCGCCGGCTCTCTTTAGCCTGTTCGTGCCGGAACTAATATGGAATAATTCTTTTTAGCTCGATCTGTAGAAAAAATCAAAATCAAGATCTGTCACAGCACAACCGTGCAGTGACCTACCTAACCGACATTATTATTATTACTATTATTATTAATAATATTATTATTAATAATATTATTATTATTTATTTATTCAGGAAAGAAAATCTGGAATTCACCAATCTTCAGGATTTTCGACCAAAACACAAATTGGAACCCTCGGCAGCGTAAATTTTTCACTCTCGATGTTATTAAAAATGTATATATTGCAAGTCCCAAAATTTCCGGGTTCTGGCCAAGTTCATCTGATGATATTCGAGCAACCCCTCTCAAATAAGAAAGCACGCAATCTCTCACAGATGGCACTTGCCATATCCTAACAAAAAGAGGCCAAAATTACTCAATTTTTTTAATACGGAGATATGAAGCGTCTCTGAAATTACTTACCAATTTCGGATACAACTTCAGAAGACCTTAAGTTTCCTACCAAGTTGCTATGAGACTCAAAACACGGCTTTGACTTAATTGATAATTTCTGGCTACTCTGCTGCTATTTTTCATACATAGAATTGCAAGTAACAATGCGAAATCTGAAATCAAAGCCATATTTCCTGCTTTTTAAAAAGCTTTCGATCAAGAAATCCCTAGCATACGTGAGCGAGCCTTTTGCGCGAGATGCAAACGGCGTGACCAGAAATGATGGCTTCACATTCAACGTAACGCGTAACTTCTTAACGTATGAGAGAGATTGGGAAGAATGGCACAACTTTCCAGGGGGAGGGCCGAACAGAAATAGTCACGTCGTTCAAGTCGCTGCTCGACAAATAGGCGCCGCTAATTAGCCTTTGGTTGTGGCACCATTGAGAACCTGTTCCGGGCATTAGTGCCAGCATGTTAGTCATTAGTGCCAGCATGTTAGGCATTAGTGCCAGCATGTTAGTCATTAGTGCCAGCACGTTAGTGAATAGTGCCAGCATGTTAGTCATTAGTGCCAGCATGTTAGTAATTAGTGTCAGCATGTTAGTGAGTGCCAGCATGTTAGTCATTAGTGCCAGCATGTTAGTGAGCGTCAGCATGTTAGTCATTAGTGCCAGCATGTTAGTTATTAGTGCAGCATGTTAGTCATTAGTCATTAGTGACAGCATGTTGATCATTAGTGTCAGCATGCTGGTCATTAGTGCCAACATGTTGGTCATTAATGCCAGCATGTCAGTCATTAGTCATTAGTGCCAGCATGTTAGTCATTAGTGCAAGCATGTTAGTCATTATTGTCAGCATATTAGTCATTAGTGCCAGCATGTTAGTCATTAGTGCCAGCATGTTAGTCATTAGTGTCAGCGTGTTAGTCATTATTTATTAGTGCCAGCACGTTAGTCATTAGTGCCAGCACGTTAGTCATTAATGCCAGCATGTTAGTCGTTAGTGCCAGCATGTTAGTGATTGGTGCCAGCATATTAGTAATTAGTGCCAGCATTTTAGTCATTAGTGCCAGCATGTTAGTCATTATTCAGTTGTGCCAGCACGTTAGTCATTAGTGCCAACATGTTAGTCATTGTTCAGTTGTGCCAGCACGTTAGTCATTAGTGCCAGCATGTTAGTCATTAGTGCCAGCATGTTGGTCATTATTGCCAGCTCTAGTCATTATTGCCAGCATGCTAGTCATTAGTGCCAGCATGTTAGTCATTAGTGCCAGCATGTTAGGAATTAGTGCCAGCATGTTAGGAATTAGTGCCAGCATGTTAGTCATCAGTGCCAGCATGTAAGTCATTAGTGCCGCTATGTTAGTCATTAGTGCCGCTATGTTAGTCATCAGTGCCAGCATGTTAGTCATTAGTGCTAGCACGTTAGTTAGAAGATGGGGCTTGGCAATGACTTCAATACTGCTAAGATGGTGCACGGCATCGGCACTAACATAGTTACATTTATGCCCTGCATTGCTACCCGCTTGTTACCGGACATTGACACCGGTCTCTATATTGGTTTATTGAGTGTATCTCTTTCGTTAGGTGTCGATTTGAGTTATTTGCAGTATCGTAGTTGAATACTATTGCATACTACACGGTCCCTTCTCTTGATCCTTCACTACGAACAGTACACAGATATATGATGCTCTCTTAGACGTTCTACTAGAAAGAGACGACCAAGTTTGAGCCTGCAACTGGAGTCTTCTAACACTTGTAACCGCTCTCCTCCCTCCCACACGAATCATCCTTATCCCAACCAACCTCCTACCCCTTCCCGCCATTCGCAACACTTTCTCACTTTCAGCTTCGTTTCTAAGCCACTTTCAGTCAGTTGAGAACATCAAACTTTTATGCTTCTTTCATTGCGTAGGGAACAATCAAATCTCTCAAATAATGCTGAAGATTTAACACCAATCTTTATTAACAACTTTTTTAAATAATTTCATGGACATTTTTGTATTGCATCGTCATACACAAACACCACTCAAGAGTTTCTTACTTCGCTTGTATGCCGCAAGTCACAGGATCCATTACCAGGTTTATTATTCCGATAGCTTTGCCTACCACCTCCACAGCATCGCGTACCATCTTGCGTTGAATCCTCGCCGTGTTCCATTCTTCCTGTATCCCCTCACCCTCCCTCGCGCTCTCACAGGTCCCCTCTGTCCCGGAGCTTCACTCTCCCCTCACCGGTCGAGGAATTCAGACAGACCCTTCGCTTGCGTGTTCGAAACGTGCTGATCGTCGACGGGCACTCCTCTTTGCGTGCTCTCAGTGCAGAGTGTACTTGGCAAAGCGCTTTATAAGAAGCCTTCTTCTAGTTCTCTGAGAATAGTGTTAGTGCATGTGTTCAATATTTTGAACAGCCTTGAATAATGGTCGTTATTTCAGGGGCTAACCCCTTATTAATCAACGTTCTTGCGTGCTCTTGGGACCAGTTATGCTGTTATTAGCCACTCCCTTGTCCAAGTGCTCTACGAACCCCCAATGTTGGTGAAGTACATTCGGTGATCAGCAGGGAATCTTCGTATCGAAACGAGAATATTGAATTTGATATTTATAAATCATCACTCATAGTTAGTATCTACACTGTGCAGCAGCTAGTATCTACACTGTGCAGCAGCTAGTATCTACACTGTGCAGCAGCTAGTATCTACACTGTGTAGCAGCTAGTATCTACACTGTGCAGCAGCTAGTATCTACACTGTGTAGCAGTTAGTATTTGCTGTGTAGAAGATAGGGTTTACGCTGTGTTGTCGTTAGTATTTACACTGCTTAGCAGTTAATACCTACACTGTGTAGCAGTTAGTATCTGCTGTGTAGCAGTTATGATTTACACTGTGTAACAGTTATGATTTACACTGTGTAACAGTTATGATTTACACTGTAACAGTTGGTATTTACACTGTGTAACAGTTGGTATTTACACTGTAACAGTTGGTATATACACTGTGTAACAGTTATGATTTACACTGCGTAACAGTTATGATTTACACTGCGTAACAGTTAGTATTTACACTGTGTAGCAGTTAGTATCCACACTGTGTAGCAGTTAGTATCTACACTGTGTATATCAATTCATATCCACACAGTGTAGTAGTTATATCTACACTGTGTAGCAATTCAACTATGAACCTTTTATTCGTGACGAGCTGGTGACTGTCCTGTGCGACGGCACAGTCAGTGTCGCAAATTCTGTTCTTATAATCATGTCTCTTGCTTGTTCACATGCTTTCCAGTCCTAGTGTTACAGACAAGTGTGTTCGCCACCCATCTCTGTGAACACGCAAATCTAAGCTGCACTCATACTCACCGTATCTCTCGGTATCATGCAACGTCATTTTGACCCCCGTATCTAACTGCCAACATCGTCTGCGTCTTCACATCAGCTCCGTTTGCATTCCAGCACCAGAAATTACGTCATGACGTCGGGAAAGAAGTTTACAGGTAGATGATTCCCTTTTTGGTCAACTCCAGTATTCTCCATGGAGAGATATCCTTTCGTGACAACGAGTGTTGGTGTTTGCGGAACCAAGTTCTGGTTAATTCCTTAACTCTTGATGAATACGGTGTGTTCTAAAGACATAAGGATGTGGCTGGACATACAAATTTGCATCTAGAGTACCACGTGACTTGTGTCCTGCCGGCAGTGTACCTGTATCACGTAGTGCGTGCATCCTGCCAGCCGTGTACCTGGGTCACGTTGCACGTGTATGCTGCTAGCCGTGTACCTGCATCACGTGGCGCGTGTATCCTGCTAGCCGTATACTTTCATTACGTAGCACGTGTATCCTGCCAGGCGTGTACTTGTCACGTGACTTGTGTCCTGCCAGCAGTGTACCTGTATCACGTGACACTGTGTCCTGTCAGTCGTACCTGCGCCACTTTTGATACCGGTTTTGAATGAGTTGTATACCTGAATAAAAGCATCACACGCAAAGCTTTTTTTTTTTACATTATTTTTCTTGAATCCACCAATGAAGCCACGATGTATTTTGCTTCTTCTGGGAAGGTTGTGCTTTACATTGCCGATGACTTTTCATTAATTCGAAGATGTGGCTTAGTAACACTGATGAATGCAGCTCGACCAAGGACTTGTGAGTGTGCTGTCGCATTTTTGTTTTGTAGCATATTTAGGGCTCACGTCTGAGCTTGTGAATGTGTTCCTTTTATTACGGTATGTATTATTTATTGAGCATACACAATCAAATGATGCCCGAAATGGTCCTAGGGTCTATAGGCGTCTCCAGTAGTAATGTTTTCCATAATTCTGAACACTCCGACAGGCAGGTTCCACTGACGATCTTCCCCTGGATAATCAATATATTCGAAAAACATACGTTGCGATTTCCTCTATGTTCACATTTTTATAGGTTCATTTGGATATCGTCGTTCTGTCGGTCCAAAACCCAGCTAATGTTGTGTGGTGCAGTTATCTTCTCACGTATGCCTTTTAAATGTAATGTTTATAGCCGGCAGCGATCTCGCTGTGTGGTTACATCCTCTTTAAAACGCAGCCTTGTCAATTAGAAGTGCCTTGATGTCCTTCGCTGCTCTAAGCGTACAGAGGAAATTGTTTGGTGAGGACTCGGGGTGGTGCTAGAACCCTGTGTATTATTGGACGCTGTGTGTTGCGCTAGGACGCTGTGTCTATTGCTAGGGCTCTGGGTGTAGTGCTAGGACGCTGTAGACGGTGCTAGGACGGTGTGTTCGGTGCTTTGATGTGCGTAGTGTTAGGACGCTGTGTGTAGTAGAAAGACGCTATGTGTGGCGATGTATGGGGTGCAAAGGCGCTGTGTGGGGTGCTAGGGCGCTGTGCATTGTACTAAAACGTTGCGTGTAGTGCTAGAACGCTGTTTGTGCTGCTAGGACGTTATGTATATTTATAACATTTGTTGTGTAGTGCTAGGACGCTGTGTGTAATTTTATGATGCCGTAAGTAGTGCTTGGACGCTCTGTGTATTGCTAGAACGCTGTGTGTATTGCTAGAACGCTGAATGTAGTGTCATGATGCAGAGTGTAGTGCCAGGATGCCGAGTGTAGTGGCAAAATGCTGACTAGTACCGGGACTCTGAGTTTAGTCCCAGGATACGGAGTGTAGCGCCAAAACGCTAGGGGTAGTGCTAGGACGACGCTTTGATTCTGAAACGACACTCTGTTAGGAGCTTAGACTCTATTAGGTTCTGAGACGTTTTGCTATGCGCTAAAACGCATCCTAAACCGCTGTGTGTTGCGCCAAGACGCTCTGTGTTGTGCTAGGACGCTGTGATGTGCTAAACCGCTCTGTGTGATGCTAGGATGCCCTGTAGGGTGCCATGATGCCCTGTAGGGTGCCAGGATGCCCTGTAGGGTGCCAGGATGCCCTGTAGGGTGCCAGGATGCCCTGTAGGGTGACAGGATGCCCTGTAGAGTGCTAGGATGCCCTGTAAGGTGCCAGGATGCCCTGTAGGATGCCAGGATGCCCTGTAGGGTGCCAGGATGCCCTGTAGGGTGCTAGGATGCCCTGTAGGGTGCTAGGATGCCCTGTAGGGTGCTAGAATGCCCTGTACGTTGCCAGGATGCCCTGTAGGGTGCTAGGATGCCCTGTAGGGTTCTAGAATGCCCTGTACGGTGCTAGAATGCCCTGTAGGGTGCCAGG
>SDVV010045441.1:0-10066 GCA_016164225.1 Gammarus roeselii
TATATGTGTGTGTTTATATATGCATGTTGTTTTTTAATTGCAATAGATTGCTTGCACTAGAACGACTTGTATTGTCTTGATGAGCGTCAAGGTGAGCCTCAAGCAGCAGCGAAGATAAATACTGTAAGTGAGCTGCAGGCGAGGCACAGTAACCTTATCTTTCAGTTTAACGTGGGCGATCCTGCCTGCAATTCAGGTGTCTCCCAGCTCCAGCTGTGTCATAAATTAAGCTAAAGCGCGACAAATCTCGTGAAATGTATTCTATTACCACACCGTTTTCCACTTTCATTAGCCCCTTGAAGACAAATTGCTTTATTCAAATACGAGAGGGTATATTATTGCACGGCCTCGAAGGGTGGTCATAAGTTAGGTCATCATGACAGCTGGGCACGAATAGGAGTCGCCAGACCTTTTGGGTCGTCGTTAACTGAGTCAACGATACCTGTAATATTTCTGAAACGGTTCGAAGATCAACATTGGGCCATGTGTGCTTCGTTTAGTTCCATAAAGAGTTGTTTAGATATTATAGGTCAACACATGATATATCACGTTAAATGTATGTTTTCTCTTCTGTGACTTAGTCGTGAGCCACTTATTCATACTATCAAATATATCACAATTACTCAACTTCACCGAAACATTTCTTTCTTTCTCAAAAAAAAACTAGTCAGTCTTGTAGGAGAAAACATCTACGAATACTTTGCTGTAATTTTATAAAGCTGAACACTTTTATGGCAGCAAATCCTACCCTGAATTTTGACGTGAAGGTGACATACGGTCGATTAATTTTTGCTGACTTTTAACCATTACAGCAATGGATCGCTCGTGATACAAGGAGCAGAGAAACAATTAAGCCCTCTCACTACATGGGAGCAAGCCCATCCACCACATGCAAACACGGAGGTGATGTAGCTTCACAGATCTCTCCAGTCATAGGAGGATTACTGTATGTAGTATATTTATATCATAAAAATTTATACGCCATTGTGCGCCTTTTAACATAGTATCTCTAGAGAAGTTTGTATAATACAAATATGATTGTAATTTCTGTCTAATTTCAGTAGTTATCGACTTCGATTCGATGATGTTTAAAAAAAAAACATAGCTGTTATCATTTCAATTTATTAAGATCAGAAGTGAAGGACAGATTAATATCACCTTTGTATAGTGAGAAACTGTTCCCCTTAGAGGACTGCATATTATATTACTAACCTATTCAGAGGACCTGAATACCAACTATGCATGTAATTAGATTTGAGGCTAATTATCCCATGATTTTTTTTGCACGTATACAGATACAGATTTAAGATAAAGATTTAATCACTGCTGTGGTTAGTCGTACCCATTAACTTACGTTAAAAACCATGAATTTATTACACGTATACAGATACAAATTTATTAATAAAGATTTGGGCGCTGGTGTGTTTACTTGTATCCATTGACTTACGTTAGAAACCACGAATTTCCCCTTGGTTTAAATTAGATGTGGACTTCCATCTGATTCGGAACACTACTCCAGTTTCAATGTGATCGAGCACACCAGCTTCGTCTTGCCGTGTGGCTGTGGGCGAACAGTGAGGAAGATAAAGAAAGAAAAACAAGCTGGAGAGCGTTGAGGCGTATTTTATGGCTGATCAAAATGTGATCAGAGAGATCATTTCCCGGCGGTTTCAATGGAAGCTGCTGTAAAATTAATTAATAGCATTGAAACGGCGTGTTATCTCTGTCGGGGAATCGACGCTCTTCCTGCATTAAACCGTTTTACGGGTTTTGTTTGTATTAGATGGCGCAGGGGCGGAGGTTGTAACCCAGCAAGACGAAGTGTGCGGAGTAGTAACTTGTGGAACCTGCCATCAGAATTCATCCTGCAGTAGACGCGTTGTGGAGTGAGTGGATAGGGTCAATGTTGGACGAATTACAAAATAAAGATAAATTTCAAGGAATTATGTCCAAGTATCCTTGAAAAATCGGACAAAGTTACGGTGACATGTATCTAGATACTGTATCTACACACTAAATCCAGTTACTGTATCAAGATACTGTATCTAGGTACAGCATCTAGACACTACGTCTTGATGCATTGTATTATATTTATATCAAGTATTTATATATTATTTAAATACTTGATGCATTATATAACAGAAAAATAATATAACTACTACGCCCAACTTGTACCCATTCACCATTTAATCTTCATGCTGAGGTACACGGGCGATGCCTAAAAGTGTACAGACAAACTCGATTTGATGCACGTATTATTTCCGAACGGGTAGAAACATCCTAGGGGAAAAAGTTATCGTAAATCTTGCTCCAGTGAGAGACTTAATGAAGTGTCATATTCGCAACGTATTATCGGCCCTCTGGTGGTGTAATTGAGGTCTTGCTGGGATTGTGTACTATGGTTGGACTGGAGACCAATCTATTTAACGACAACAAGCTACATTTAACGTTTGTTTTACGACGTTTGCTGCAGCTGGATGAACAGTGGATACATACGGTGTAGCGAAACTACATCAACGGTGCACAGTACTAACAAGGAAATAATAATAATGAAGAGCTAACAAACACTGCCTACACACCTCATCTCATTCAAACAGCCCCAAAATCCAGCCCTCTTTCCCCATATCATCGACTTCCTGTTTACCTTTGAGCCCGCCCCTACGGCCTACCCAACATACCCCCACACACTACCCCCTCTTCCACAAACCAGACAAACCGCGTGACTCTCCTACAGCACACACAACGCGGTGTTGCCAGCCAACCAGACTTTTGTATATCTCGCCCTGCTCTGCCCGGCCCATGTGAGCTGTGACCGCAGCCTTTCTGCCTTTCTAACGATACCCGCCTGCCCCCCCCACCCACCTCGCCTCACAGCTAACTTGACACACCCATCACAGCTGATCTGGATACTCGCCGAAATATTGCGTATAGTGCCGTTAAAGAGTGCGTATAATGAGTGTTGAAAGTAACCCCCCCAAAGGAAAAAACTGTTCTCTTGAGTTGATATTGTAATGATATTGTAATGGTATTGTAATGAACAGGAACTAATCACACAAGTGACCTATTTTGTCTGACTAACATCTGGAAAAAAACTATTTCCACACTGTGAAAACAGTGTTATTGGTGTTCTATGAGCTCGATTTCTATAGTTACAAATACTATCTTTATTTCGGCTGTATTACCAGTTTGTACTTTATCAATGTTAACGAGCGTATGGGTATACGAAATATGAACATTTAAATGCAACTGGTATTGTCACTGCATAATTAAAATTTGAAAACGTATTTCTGCACTGTTAGGATACCTCTGGTAGTATGCAGCACTGTTTGGATGCGGCTCTAGTTCGTTTTTCTTATATTTTAGCTGTGCATGTATTACCTGTCAATCTTAAACAGTTTTCTAAGATGTTATTGTTATTCAGATTTTCCACACTGTTAAATCTGGCCTGTTTTATGTAACAAAACCACGAGTAACTTGTATCAGGAAGTATCATAGCATTGTACCGTGTAAATGGTTCAGGCTCATATTGTAGGTGATTAATACACATAACAATTATTGTAGGCAGTGGCACTTTACATCCTACAGCTTAGAATCGTGCTTTGATTTCATAATACTCTATTTACTGATGTTTAATTTATTTCTCCAGCATCTTCTGATTCCCCATCGGTTATGTCTGGTACAAGGCTGATGCCCAAAATCATGCTATCGTTCCCGCAACATTAAAAAGCAAAAGGGAGCAGCTACGTATTTGTTCAGCTTTGCATTAAACTCAAACACGCAAAAGGAAGAAACTCTGAGCTAATGTGCTTCAGATGATAACGCGCATTCAACTCACTCGCTTGGTATTAATTCCGTTTCAAATCGTCGATAAAATCGTCACAACCCGCATGTAATTATTTCCGTTTTAGATCCGTTTCAAAGTGTATCCGACGATAACGCGCATTCAACTCACTCGCCTTTGTTTTAAATCTGTTTTAATCCCGTTTTCGAATAGTCGATAAAATCGTCACAACCAGCATGTATTGATTCCGTTTCCGAATCGTTGATATAATTAATCGTCACAACCCGCATGTGATTATTTCCGTTTTAATTCCGTTTTCGAATCGTCGATATAATCGTCACGACCCGCATCTAATTATAGTTATTACATTCATGTCTGCTATCTACAAGAAACCACGAAAATAGAACTCAAGAAAACGGTCCATTTTCGCACAGGTTAATTCTTTACCAATCTATGATGGTTAAGGCTAAGCTAGAACGTGGCATTTGCCACATCCCGCACGCCCCCGAACTAATAGCTTGCCATAGTTCTTCTAACTCTGTTAGAAAATTGCGCAACAGCCCCTCATATGGGGATTGCAAGGCAGCGCTGCTAACTATGTCAACAGGCAGAGGAAATCAAACAACAGGCTGAGGAAATTAAACAATAGGCAGAAAAAATTAAACAACAGGCAGAGGAAATTAAACAACTAAAAGAACAATTCAGTCATGCCTTTAATGACATGTTCTACACAACGAGTCAAAACGGATATCCAGCGGCTCGCTATTCAATCAAAATTGGAAAACGTGTTGAAACAATTCCACGAATTCAAAGATCTGATGAACAGTGAACTAGCAAAAGTCAAAGAAACTGCTGAGGCCACCCTAAATCTAGTGAAAGAACTTCAAGTGCACCTAGACTCTGAATTGGCCAAGAAGCTTACAGCTACAGACGAAGAGATCAATACCAGCACCAAATAGACTGAAAATTCATTCAAAGATAGCGAGGCATTGTACACTAAGGTAGTAAGCAAGAGGCAGTCACGCTGTGACAATGCACCACACGTTCGGCCACTATCTCACCACATCCGACCCAACATACGTAACTGTTTTGACGCATTGCCCGATGAAATGGACTCCCAGAATACAGAGGAAATTTTATTGATTGGTGATTACAATGTCACCTCCCTCAAATCAAATCTGCGAAAAGGGAGAATTCCACTAAAAAACACTCGGCAAAACAGATTTAAAAACGATGAAATTGAGGGCATAATCGTTAAGGAAAAGATACCTTTCTCTAAAAGAATTATAATTCAAGTCGGAGCTAAAGACGTGTCACAGACAGAATCAACATGGAAAAGGTACAAAACTGTGTTTAGAAATATCAAAGGTTCACACGAGAACATACACGTCACTGGCATCTTGCCCCATCCGAACCAAAGCCGATACAAGTTAAGCAAGATGATCTTTCTTAACAATCGCCTAGCAGCTTTCTGCAAAGCGCAGAAAATCCCTTTCTCTTATCATTGGGAAACGATGATTGACCCAAAGTATTATAACTTTAAACGAATCACCAACAAGGCTCGCATAAACACGTTTGAACTTGATGCCATCGAAAACATCATTTAAAACATAGGAACTGGTATTATAACCGAAAATAAGTCAAAAAACGTACTCGATATCATACCCTCAACTCCGCCAGCAGTACCCGACGAGATGACCCAGCGGCCTCAACCCGTTTCAACACTATATACACAACAAATACAAGAGCCCGTCAAAACATCACCGCAGGTCCTAGCAAAAAAGTTCCTGTCATCAGTCAAGTCCGAGTTAGAGGCAATAGTCGCCGCTCCGCACGTACAACCCGAGTAACCGAAAACGAAAGTCTTGGCTCCGACACAAGGCCTCATAGTAGAAGCAGATTAAAAGTTAATGTGACTAACGGTACTCTCAAATGTTACTATGTGAGAGCAGAAGTCTCCGAGACAAAATCGACGAACTAGGTATCCTTGCAATGAATGAATGTATCGACATGATTGCAATTACCGACTCATGGATGAAATTGAGCACCAGGCATTATTCAGGCAAATTTACTCTCCCCTGTTACTCACTATTTCACAAAGATAGACAAGGCCGAGAGGGCGGAGGAGTGCTGTTTCTCGTGAAAAGCACTCAGCAAATATTAAAAGTCAATATTCCTAACAGCAGACAAGACATAGTATCAATCCAAGTAGACGGTAAACATATAAAATGTTAAATCACCATCGTCTATCAACCCCGAAAAAGCAAGGTTGCAGATGACATCGACCTTTACAACACCCTCATCGATGACGTCACAACACAATACAGTATAGTGCTTGGAGACTTCAATATCACCGACATTGATTGGGAAACTAACGAATGCACTGCCAGTGGCCAACGTCTGATTGATTTTGCAGACGATAAGTTCCCGGCCCAAATGGTGAAGACACTCACATGAGGTAGCAATATTCTTGATCTTCTATTTGGTGCAAGTGACTCTCATGTTACGAACGACGAAGTCGGCGAACCACTGAGAACCAGCGACCACAACTCGATAAGGTTTTTGATAGATCTCGAGTTGGAAACGTCGACAAACTGCGAAAATGTCCCTATCTTTAGATTATTCAATTATGATGGCTCAACAGAGTCAATGGCGTCAGCAGATATAACCCTCGGACAAGATGGCAATTAATCGCTTAACAATATCTTGACAGCACTTAAAAATATAGAACATGACCATACCCCGCGCAAAAACAGGCGAACAGCAGCCAATCAGCCTAAATACTGGAAATGAGAGTTGCAGCGTCTTCAGTGACGAAAGAAAGCCTAACACTCGATAAAACCGAAACATCCACAAGACGACATAGCAAAAAATGAATACAAGTTCAGCAGAAGAGATCTAAAGAGGGTCCAGAAACGTAAGAAGAAGGATTATGAAAATGAAATTGCCGCCAATGCCATAACTAATTTGAAACAATTTTTTACTTATATTTCGAGTAAAAAATTCAAGATCTGTAATTGGTCCTTTCGAGAACGATGTTGGTGAACAAGAAGCGGACGATACCCAAATGAGTGTCCTACTTAATGAATACGTTTGTTCTGTTTTTATGTTAGAGAATCAGGATAATCCTAATCCTGAGGATACCATTGCGGAAAAACGAATTGAAGCCCTCAGCACAGTGAACTTTTCACCCGCTGAAGTTATTAAATATATAGAAAAACTGAGTTACAAAATCTCCAGGCCCAGACCAAATTCATTCCAGAGGTCTGAAAGAGACTAGAAACGAAGTCGCCGAACATTTATCAAACATTTGCACCCAATTTCTCACAAATGGCACCTGTCCTTCTAAATGGAAAGAAGCCAATGTTACCCCCAATAAAAAAAAATACAAAAAGAGTCCCGGCAATTACCGTCCAATTAGTCTCACCTCTGTCACTGGCAAATTGATGGAAAGTTTGATAACGGATAAAAATACAGAATATTTAGAATCAAACAAACTCATTTGCGACTTTCGGAATGGCTTTAGACACAACCGTTCCTGTCTTACGAACCTGCTTCTTTTCCAAGAATATAATAGAAATCCACGACACAAAATCTCCAATCGATATAATTTACCTTGACTTTCAAAAAGAATTTGATGAAGTCCCCAACAAGTGCCTAGTTAGTAAATTGCACAGCATCGGTATTCGAAGCGAGCTTAACAACTACATAAAATGCTGGCTCACGGACAGACGGCAGCGAGTTGTACTTAACGGAGCTCTCTCCCCCTGGGGTAATGTCACAAGCGGCGTGCTTCAAGGATCCGTGTTAGGTCCAGTTATCTTTACAATATTCACTAACGATCTCGATAGCAACGTTCTCTCAAACATTAGCAAGTTTGCAGACGACGCTATGATAGGAGGAAGAGTACAAACTGAACTAGAGTGTCAGCAGATCCAACTAGACTTGAACAAAATTGTTGATTGGTCAGAAAAGTGGCAAATTAAATTTTATGTAGACTAATGTAAAGTTATGCACATAAGTTCTCATAACCTCAAACACGAATATTCAATGTCCGGAAAGAAACTCATTCCTGTCACCGAAGAGAGAGATTTAGGTGTCATCATTAGTAACGACTTGAAAAGTAGCAAGCAATGTAACGATGCCGCCAAGAAAGCCAACAAAATGCAAGGCATGATACCTCGCACTATCTTGTACAAAACAAAGACAGTATAGTCAAGTTATACAATGCATTTGTTAGACCACATCTCGAGTATTCCGTTCAACTTTGATCTCCGTATCTTAGAAAAGACGTTATTGAATTAGAGAAGGTTCAACGCAGAGCTACCAAACTCATCCCTTCGCTGCGGATTAAATCGTATAGACAGGATACGTAAACTCAATCTTTATTCGCTAGAGAAACGTTGAGTCAGAGGCGACATAATTGAAGTGTGGAAAATTATGAAAGGTAGGGAAAACGTCGATCGAGTGATCCTTTTCACTCTAGATACGAACGGAGTGACTAGGAAGAATGAATACAAAATTGTTGGGAAACGTTTCTCACTCGACATCACGCGCAATTTCTTCACGTATAGAGTTGTCGAAGAATGGAACAAACTTCCAGCGAAGGTTGTAAACAGCAATGCAATCGAAACGTTCAAGTCTCGGCTCGATGAGTTCTACATGAATCGACGATAAACAGCTAAGCCGTTCCCTTTTGTGTTGTTATAAAAAAACAGAAATGGCACATGAAGCTCTCTTAGACGTTCTACTGCAGAACTTGTTATCTTGCTATCAAAAGGCAACCCAGTTTAAGTCAATAGGTCTGTTGTTGTCTTCCTACACTTGTAAACACTTGTTGACACTTGGCCAGTAACAAACACCCATCACCCATGAGTTCATTAATATGAATTTGCATACGTTGTCAATGCTATGACCGCTGGCGGTGCTACTGTAGTGACTAACAGTCGATTACTCTTGAGTGAAATCCTTTAACCACTTGCCATATGTGAAATGCTTGGGCAATGGCCCTTGCAGCTCATAGTACTCCCATATCGCTCATTCGTTGATGAACTGCTGCAGTTAAGTGAAAGAATAGACTGGGGGTAAATTGTATTGATATGAGATATGGAAAATAATTCATTTATTGTTAATAAACCAGATATATTGTATGTATACAATGGGTGGCTTTACTTTGAATGAGTCGTCATAAGGCTGTGAAAACCTCCCCATTCCCCTTCTGAAGGCTACGCCCTTGCCGGTCATTGCTGTCATGTAGCTGGTCTGAAGCTCCTCTGTTAGTGTCATGTTCGGCGGTATCATTACTGCCTTATTGATGGCACTGCCCCAGGCCTTCAGTCCACCTATACCTATTTTCCCGTTGCGTGCTATCACAGTCGTTTCATTTCATCACTATTTTTTGAATTGCTTATACCTGTGCCATTCATTACCATATATAAAAATAAAATACCAATCATAACCACCACCTTAGGCAAACACAAAACATAATAAAATAAATGTAAATCAAATTAAATCAAATCAAATCGGATAATATTGATCCCCAATGCGCATTGACCAACCCAGACAATATCCGTTTACTATGCCCCCAACCCAGACAATATCCGTTCACTATGCGCCCAACCCAGACAATATCCGTTCACTATGCGCCCAACCCAGACAATATCCGTTCAATATGCGCTCAACCCAGACAATATCCGTTCACTATGCGCCCAACCCAGACAATATCCGTTCACTATGCGCCCAACCCAGACAATGGGTGATGGGTGATGGGTGTTTGTTACTGGCCAAGTGTCAACAAGTTCACTATGCGCCCAACCCAGACAATATCCGTTCACTATGCGCCACATATTAAACAATATCACTACCGGATAGATTAAAATTAAGGATGGAATACCTTCGGCTAATTTTCTCCAGAAAGCAGGTCTACGATTACCCACCCAGATGTAAATTAGGCAAACTACATATAAGTTCTTGTAGGAATACCATCAAATTGTATTTTAAATCTCGACATTAGTTTTTTAGCTTGGTATTCTATGTACAAACAAAGGCCTTGACACAGTAGGCTGCGGTCTTTTTATACGGCCAGTCGAGGGACCCCGATAACATCCCCAATAAACTGCTCTGCGGGCAGTGATCGTAGATAAATTTGGACCATCAAATGACTGCTTTTTATTGGTCCCAGCTTGGGAGCTGAAGCAATGGAGTGATGTTTGTTACAGTTACAGTCAGACGCAAGTGATTACAGTTCAATAAGAGTACTGGTGATTGAATCAAGCTGAAGCAATG
>SDVV010045442.1:0-10066 GCA_016164225.1 Gammarus roeselii
GCTCACACAATTTACAGAGTGGCTCCATCATTATTCCACGATCACTCACACAATTAACAGAGTGGCTCCATCATTATTCCACGATCACTCACACAATTAACAGAGTGGCCCCATCATTATTCCACGATCACTCACATAATTTACAGAGTGGCTCCATCATTATTCCACGATCACGCACACAATTTACAGAGTGGCTCCATCATTATTCCACGATCACGCACACAATTTACAGAGTGGCTCCATCATTACTCCGCGACCACGTAAACAATTTACAGAGTGGCTCCATAACTATTCCACGATCACTCACACAATTTATAGAGTGGCTGTATCATTATTCTACGATCACGCACACAATTTACAGAGTGGCTCCATCATTATTCCACGATCACTCACACAATTTATAGAGTGGCTTCATCATTATTCCACGATCACTCACACAATTTATAGAGTGGCTCCATCATTATTCCACGATCACTCACACAATTTATAGAGTGGCTTCATCATTATTCCACGATCACTCACACAATTTACAGAGTGACTCCATCATTATTCCACGATCACTCACACAATCTCCAGAGTGGCTCCATCATTATTCCACGATCACTTTTCATTAAGAAGTCCGCCCGTCTGTTCGCTTTATTGGAAGCTTGCAATCGCATATCTAAAATAAATAAAAAACTATAATTAACAAGGTAAAATTTATTACATGGTTGAATTTTTTTGTGGCATAACACTCGTAAATAGTCTTCACAATCTGCGAATAAATTATTTTGCATGTTCGTTTACATGGATCGGGAGTGCCGAGACAGCAGTATCATCACTACGCGAGCACACGTCGTGCTGACCATTAATTCATCATTTATGCGGGCTGGTCTCTTTCTGAACTTCGCAGGGAGGATCTTTTTGGTCGTCAATGTTCACTATACTCCTGACCAGGCATCGAATATCCCTTTTTTCACAATGCGTGTTCATCACAACAACGCGGGATGTTTCATACAGGCGCATGATAAACTGAATGGTGTCTCCCCATTTAGCCAGGCACAATAACTTCCGCCTAGCAAAAATCTCCCAACAACCAACATTGACTAACAAAAGGAATTATTAGACGATGCATTCAGCGAATTGCAAACAATTAGAGATATAGGATAATTCTTTTGAGATATTATATGATCAAGGGGTCTCACTTGATCATGTGTCGTCTCCCATCGCACAGCGTGCCTAACACGTACACTGCCCAACATTTGCACTGCACAACACTTTTACTGCCTAGCGCGTACACTGCACAACCCGTACACAGCCCAACACGTACACTGACCAACACCTACACTGACCGACACGTACACTGCCCAACACGCACATTGCTCGATATGTACACTGCCCAACACGTAAACTGTCCAACACATACACTGCACGACGCGTACACTGAACAACGCGTAAGCATCCCCACACAAAACACTGCACAACTCGTCCAAAGCCCAACACGTACGGTAGCGAAAGAAAATTCGTTTATGGTTAATTTGCACCCGAAAAAAAATCGTCTTTCCCACGGGGAATGTAACATTGTATAGAAAATTCTGGCGGTTTTATACATAGACAATGATTCTTAATGAATAATATCAATTCAATTTCTGACGTGGTAGAGTTTGTGCCGATCAGATTTTTGCAGAAAGACAAACCTGTGAGGAGTACCTTGCAAAGGGAAGGATGTTTCTGGGCCTTCAAGGATTTGGAAATGGCCCACGACAGAGTTAACAGGGAAGCGCTGTGGGGGATGTTACGTCTATATGGAGTGGGCGGAAATCTGTTAGAAGCAGTTCAGTTTTTTTGTTGACAGCAGAGCATGTGTCAGAGTGGGAGAGAGAGGTGAGTGATTGGCTTACAGTGAAAATGGGTCAAAGACAAGACTGCGTTAAATCTCTCTGGCTGTTCAATCTCTACATGGATAGAGTGGTCAGAGAAGTGAACGCGAGTATATTGGGTCGTGGCGTGGAGCTGTTAGAAACGAACAAGCGGAGTTGTCAGTTGAACCAATTTCTGTTTTCGGATGATACAGCACCGGTGGCGAATTCAGATGAGAAGCTGTGTTGGCTAGTGTCGGAGTTTGGTAGTGTGTATGAGCAGAAAGCTTCCGGTGAACGTGGGTAAAAGTGAACTATACATGATATGCTCGAGGAATGCCGATGCGAGCAGAATTATTGTTCACCTAAATGGAGAGTTATTGGAAGAAGTTAAGTGTTTGAAGTATGTAGATTCCCATGTGGAAAAGACTGAACTAGTGGAAACTGAGGTGAAGTCGCGAGTGCACCCAGTAAAGTACTGGGTGCACTGAGGAGTGTAATGAGCTGCAGGACGTTGGGGCTGGAAGCAAAGAAAGTCCTGTATGAAGGTGAAGTTGTTCCAACTGTGCTCTACGGAACTAAGACCTGGGGGGTGAGAGCAGAAGAGAGAAGAAGGTTGAATGTTTACGAGAGGAAATGTTCGAGGAGCATGGCTGGATTGACGCTGAGAGACAGGATCAATAACGACGTGTTTCGAATTTGGACGGGGATGGAAAAAAAGTTACAGGATAGAGTCGATTCGCGTGTTCTGCAATGGTTCGATCACATGGCGAGGATGGATGAAGGGTCATTGGTGGAAATGGTGGTAAAGGCTGAGGCGAGTGGAAGTAGGCCTAGAGGTAGCCCAAAGTTTGAGCGGATGGATGGTGTGAAGCAGGCGTTTGGATGGAGAGACTTCAGTATGGAGGAAACGAGAAAGCGTGCAATGTATAGGCGTGAGTGCATTTTGTTTTTACGCTGCCCTGATGTACTTTCCAGCCTTTGACATCTCGTTCAGAAACTAGATGGTCATGGGTGGGCGAGGGGGCGGTCATTATGACGAGGCAGGGGTAAGCCAGTCGCACTGTTGGTCCTTGTTGCTGACACTAACTTAGGACAGCACTCATGAACCTGAGTGTGTTGTGGAATCTTATGGCCAGACCCTTCAGCGCACAAGGGCTAAGTTGTGTGAGTGTGAATGGATGCGAGGAGCGTGAGGTGCGCCTTGCCGTCGGCCACCCCTTTCCTGGGGGATTTGGCCTAGTGTTTGTATCTGTATCTGTAAATTTCCGACGAGTTCAAACATCGAGCAGGAAATTAACATTGAAATTATTTCATAATCTTCAATCATAAACGAGTTTTTCTTCGCTAATGTGAACTGCCCCGCACGTACACTGCCCAACGCGTAAACTGCCAAACACCTACACTCCCCATCACGCATACTGCCCAACACGTACACTGTTCAACACATACACTGCCCAACAAGTACACTGCACAACTCGTACACTACCTTGCACGTGCATTGCCCAACAAGTACGCTGCCCAACACGTACACTACCAAACTCGTAAAGTGCCCAGCACGTACACTGCTCAATACGTACACTGCAGAACTCGTACACTCTCCTATACGTACGCAGTCCCACACGTACATTGCCCAACTCGAACTCTGCCCAACACGTACACTGCCCAAAGCGTAATCTATCCAACTCATTCATTGTTCAACACGTAAAAGGCCCAACGCGTAATCTTCTCCACTCGCACACTGCCCACCACGTACACTTCCCAATACATACACTGCGTAACTCGTACACTGCCCAACACGTACACTGACCAACACGCACACTGCGCAACACGTACACTGCACAACTCGTACACTGTCCAATACATACATAGCCCAACACCTACACTGTCCGACTCGCACACTGCCGAACACGTACACTGCACAACTCGTACAACTCGTACACACCCAATACCTACACTAGACTGCCCAATGATACACATTATTTAATAATATTGAGCAGGTTACAGCAAGATATGCATAAAATAGTATTTCCTGTGATGTGTTCTTATGATGATTTACACAAAATAAATATTTGAATGCCTTATGTTGTATTTTAATAACTAACAATAACTTACTCATCTGGCTTCACAAAATTGTATATGTGATATCTTATCTTGTAAACATTAGTTCTTTTTTCTCTCTTATATACCTATATCACTCATATTCTTCTTACAAAAAAACGAATAAATAATTTCGATTGGGAAACATCAGGAATTTTATGGACAATTTTGCAGTCCCCAGACTCCCCTCTCTGGCAAAAATTCCAAACTCTTGCATGCTTTTAATGGGATCGAGCTTCAGTTTTGAAGAACTTCGGCAAAAAAAAACAAAGTGATAACCTTCATAGGAAGTTCTTAAGATTGAACAAGTGATGGAAAATAGAAAAGGTAACTTTTATTGTTTTGAAAGTATTTCCAGTATAGAATATAATGTAGATAAAAGACTTGTTGTTGTTCCATATCGGTATGATGACCCACATCAGTATGGCGATGCATGAAGCAAGGAGCGGGAAAGATGATGTTCTGAACAGCAATCGTTGATTGCTGGATTTGATTCTTTATTTGGCTCAATGCTGGTTTTTCTGTTACTCTCAAAAATAACTTGTGGTCTGAAGTAAAAAACATTTGCTCTTGCCGGCAGAATTATTAGCAACAAGATGGAGCTCCATGTCACTGTCCTAAGAAGTGCCTCTACTTATCTTGCTCAGAAGTTCAGGCGAAGAGTGACTAACCGTCGTACCGATTGCCGTGGCCAGCACGCAGTCCTGACCTAAGCTCTCTTGATTACTGGTTCTGATATAAAATGGTTGACGTGTCGCTCGTTCAAACTGAAAACTATGGATGATTTGAAGAGCATGGTTGATGGAATAGCTGTTACAATGGAAAAAGAGTAACTTAGTCCCAAACTGTGGACAGCCTACGTGGCAGCGTCGCTAGGTGTTATAAGAAAATGTTTTTTTTTTCACTTTGAGATTGAAATGTAAAAAAAAATGTGGCAATATGGTGTAAAAGTGCCTCATTTATTGTAATTTTTTCGGTTTTATTGAGAGTCGAAAATAATATAATTCCCGGAACTTTTATACTGGGTAACAAGTAAAAAATATAATTATGGGTAATACTTTTGTTGATAAATGCTCATAAGATCTAACAGTGTCCTATGTGTAAGGATTGTTAATTATTAACTAGTGGCTGGTCTCGATCGTGACTCTCCACAGTAAATGCACGCCACACCATGTGACGGGGGTCCTACCCATACATTCTCACATCACTAAACTATGAGTCGATACTTTGTATTCGCAGCAGTTGGACGTGTTGAAATTATTCGGTTTAGAGGGGAAACGAATGTTCCCATGACATTTAAAAAATAACGTATACTTCGCACATCCAAATTCACGTTTGCGTTGGTAAAACCTGTTCATCAAATATCTCATTGGGTCTCTCCCCACCCGGATCTCCCACCTGCTTGATGGTGCGCCAGTCGCTCCATGATGATTCGTGTTGATCACAGTTAACTGATCTCGCTCCCTGTCCAAGTCTCCTGATCAAGCTAGACAGTGGAGAAGTTTAATCGTATGAGGAGCTTCAGAGCGTTCAATGGGACATGGAACTACCTGCAGGTAAACATGTCCAAATCGTCCAACATGTGACCGGCCGGTCCTTGATTACGAAAGTTGTGCATGAGCGATGTCATAAAATGAGCGGTTAACAGAAGGTAACGCTTGTAAGCACCAACGAACTCTGACAAGAAGATAACATTTGTGATGTATCAATGATGTATCCAAATATCGTGCGCCGTATTGGGCTAACTCTCCGTGGCTTCAGAAGTCAGAAAACCGCTTTCAGCAGGGTCGAAGCTCAGTCACTTGCAATCACAGCTTATAACCTTAAAGGTGCACTAGACTTTAAAATTTTCACCACTTTGTTTTGCTAGGTTAGTGTTAAACAATCTGTTGATACTTTTTCAGCAAGAACTCTGTAGGAAGAAATGATTGAAAAATATCCTATGCAACCTAATTTTTTTGACCAATAAGAATTCAGTCAATTTGCCACGCAGACGCGTTCAAGTTCAACAGCTGAATGCAACCGCTGATCCAAGTAATTTAACGATTGCGTGAATGAGCAAAATTTGTATATTGATAGGAAGCCAAACTATTGTATATCAACAATCACATGTTCTGTGGAAGTTGACCAGATCGGAGAGTTCACGCTGAGTAGTAATAGTACCAGAACGTGTTCACACAAGCAGAATGGCAAAATATTCTTCTTCGTCAGAATGCTAGTCATTGGTATGCATTTTTTCAGATGGTAATTGTCAAAACGCTCCAGAATTTATAATAGACTATTTTGACGCTTTAAATGACTGCCATGTTATTAAATGAAAACTATTCCACCTATATAAATTGTAAACAGAATTTCGATGGCGCGAAATCTAGTGCACCTTTAAATACCGCTGTGGTTCAAAACCATCCGAACTGTATTCACACAGTCTCGAGGCTGATACCGGTCGCTCATGAACCTAAAATAATTTGTGATTTCAGCAATTTCTTTTCAAACACCAATTAAGGGTTTTAAACCTACAACCATTTCAGGAACCAATACCAGAAACCATATATTTAAGGTACCTTGAAATAGTAAGTACCATTTTATTTTGTATCGCTCACGAATTCCCCTATAACATTACCAGTTCTCTGGTGGTTGAAAGCCTAACGAACCTATTGTTGATCTCGTGACTAAACCTACCAACTAAACTTGCTCAACTTTAGTACCTTATATAGTTTTTTACAAACTTTTTTTCCACCAAACAACCCTATATTCCACCCCAGCAGCTTAAAACCCATAGACACGCATTTTATCGTTAAGACGAATCCCTTGCAGAGAAAACTTAGAGTGAACAAATATTGTTTCATAGAGACAACGATTGATTAGGCTGCCATGAATAAGCCACGTCTCCTGCACAGCAACTCTCAGCGTAGTGATGGAATGAATGCAGTTTAAGATATATCACCAGTTTTTGCTGTACGCTGTTTGGTGTTTGCAGATGCAGCTGCTTGAATTTTACTAAAAAAAAGTACATGAAAAAGTGCACTTGCTTTTTCAAGGTGCGTTATAATCAATGATGAAATAATTCATTAATTTAAAGCAAACCACCAGGGACTTAACCCTTCTTGTGCATAACATTAATATCATTTCTATCAGACTCCATATATTGCAAAAAAATAATCAAAAGTTGAAAGTGGATTTAGCGTTTATGATTTGACCGTACCTATAAATATCAGGTCATTGAAACTACACATAAAATTCTTTGGTATATTGTCCTTTCAAATAATTAGTTAACTTGATGAGGGAGATCTTGATGAATATGGAAGGGGAAAAAATAGAATTACAGGAACAGGAACGGCGCCTCGTTAGAGAGGTGGATCCTTTCTAAGGCGTATCCTCAAGTGGGCTTGAAAACTTGTCGTAGACTGTCGATTGCCGCGCTGCCACTACTCCGGACCACTGAAAGGGCTGCCCAGAGAATTTCCTCTTCAGAATATTGTCATATTGGAGGACAACTACACTTCATTCTGTGAGTCTCAATGCAGTCAGACAGAATGAATGGACATGGAAAATGAATAAACAAATAGTATATCATATTTAGCGTCTTTAAACACTATTGTTGAGGATCTCGTGTCCCAAAAAAATATATAATACTGAAAATATTACGTTGAACACGATTTGATTCTTATTCTTATCCAAAGATGATTATTATGAATGCCTAATTTAATTAAACAATAAAAAGTAAATTAGGATTCACACACACAATCATTTATGATAATAATGCGGAAATTATAGTTGAATAATGTACAAACATAGTCATCACATTTACATTACATATGCTGTGGCCATGGTGCACAAGCCAAATTGGGGGCATATGTAAAAATTATTTGAGTGCCTAGAATGTAGTTTAAATATAACGCAAGATTATGAATAAGGTCTCCATCTTTGTAACCGATAGTACATTCAGGCTAGATACCTTTCAGTTAGTAAGTGGCACAGGAACAAGACAATCTCTGTAAAATGTGGTAAAGGAAAAAGTAAAATTGTGGCCTCTAGCCTACCTAACTTCACTCAGTTGAACACCAATCACTGATATAAAATATACACTTCCTAATGTTATAACTATAAAGACACTGGCAACAATGTAACTTTTAGCTTTGGATTGTTGGCAGTAGTCTTGTGCTCCACTAACGCATTGTGATGTTTCTAATAAATAAAAACAACACTAAGCGTCGTTTTAGTTTCCTCCATTCACCGCTATATTCTCAGAAACTGTGCTTCCAAGAAATCTTTTCAAAACAAGCGTATGTTACCAGCATAGGGCTGTAGAATAATCTCCGAACTACCTATTTATATTGATGATGCATGTTCAATTGCGTTTTTTTGCATTAATGATTGCGTATTTATTCACTGAATAAATATTTGTTGCACTGCTATTATGTGTGAGATGTGTGATGTAATGTGTTGTGACATACAGAGATGCGAATACTGAGATCAAGAGAGGTGATTGCTTACTAGCAATTGGGGTGTGTGATGCTCATGTAATGTGTATAGTGTTATTAGCATTAATGTAGGGTCAATTGGGGACTTCTACGGTTGAAAAGGTGTTCGACATAGGTTTCATAGTTCCCCGTTAGGCTACAGCCATTAGGAGAGGCAATCCGAACTCCTGTTCTGCTGCCATCGGTTAGAAAAACTACACGGATCAGTGAGATGCGCAGGACATAGACACGCATGCAACCAATAGGAAGATGCATGATAAATTTATCGAGTTATTTGACTGGATCATAATCAAAATTTGAGGGTCCAGTAACTGAACAATTATCGGATGACATGAGGGGCGTGAAACAAATCCATGATTAACACCACACTCATGAGAAATAGGAGTTTTCGATTTGTTTACACTCTAAAATATTGAACTTCAGGATAACCCTTAATTTATTGAATATTCGTCTGCATTAACATGCACAACCATGCAAAACATTTTAATTTGGATTTGGATAGCGACTCTTGACCGTGAATATACTACGAGTGCTGCTAAATGAAAATATTCATTCCTTCATACATGAGGCAGGTCATAACTAGCTGCAGCTGTACATTTGTGTAAGGTTGAAATCTTGCAACCAGGTATACACTGGGAATATCTTACTGCAGAAATCTTATAATGTTATTAGTCTGCTCTAGATTTAGAAACTTAGCATGAGACACTGGGGATATCACATATTGTAAAACAATGTTATTCTTACCTGTCTTCTGTGGGGCAAGATCCAAGGTAAGCCTTGTTTTATTACATTTGCACTGGCCAAGTTAAGCCTTGTTTTATTAAATTTGCACTGGCCAGCACTATCTAGCTGCATTCACTATTTAATTGTATGGTCTGCAATCAGAAGACATTTAATTTCTACTTATCTTTTTGACTTGTGGCAGCAGTTTGATTTCACAACGAATAGTTTCCAATATAAGAAGAACCACCTCAACCCGTGTCCAATTGCAAGTGTAAAATTAACTTGCAACACTCACACCATCAAGCCTCTTTGCTTGATGGTGTAGTGTGTCGGTGTACGTTGGACTACCTCAAACGGTCCTTCGTATGGTGCTTCGAACGTGCGTCGCTGTTTTGAGTTTGGGTCGAGATGTCCCTTTGCTGGTTGAATTGGTCAGGACTGTGCCGGCCCAACTTCGTTCATGAAGCTTTGGAGTCTATGGTTGTACTCGGCGATGTCGGTCAGTGCAGGATAGGTTGCATAGGTTGCATGGAAGTCACAAGTTTACTCCAAACATGAGTTCTGCTGCTGTGTAGCCGATGTCCTCTTTTACTGCGGTTCGCATGCTTAGGAGGCAGAATGGAAGTTTTCCACCCGGTGGTGAGGATCTGCTTGTGTTTTTGATGCATCCTTGACTCGGCGGTGGAGTCGTTCAATCCAGCCATTGGCCTGAAGATGGTAATTGGTGGTCCTGATTTGCACCGAACCAAGGGTTTTATATGAGACTGGTCCACAATGCTGATTCAAACTGAGGACCGCGGTCTGTGGTGATGCTGATGGGACAATTATAGCGTCAGATCCAGGTGGCAAGGAAAGCTTTGCTGACTGTTTCTGCTCGTGCATCTTTGATGGGACAGATTTCAGGCCAGCGGGTATGTCTGTCGA
>SDVV010045443.1:0-10066 GCA_016164225.1 Gammarus roeselii
ACCACCTGTGTCGGTGAGGTGCACAGTGCAGTGACTGCCGCCACCTGTGTCGGTGGGGTGCACAGTGCAGTGCCTGCCACCACCTGTGTCGGTGAGGTACACAGTGCAGTGACTGCCACCACCTGTGTCGGTGAAGTACACAGTGCAGTGACTGCCACCACCTGTGTCGGTGAGGTGCTCAGTACAGTGACTGCCACCACCTGTGTCGGTGAGGTACACAGTGCAGTGACTGCCACCACCTGTGTCGGCGAGGTGCACACTGCAGTGACTGCCACAACCTGTGTCGGTGAGGTGCACAGTGCAGTGATTGCCGCCACCTGTGTCGGTGAGGAGCACAGTGCAGTGACTGCCGCCACCTGTTTCGGTGAGGTGCACAGGGCAGTGACTGCCACCACCTGTGTCGGTGAGGTACACAGTGCAGTGACTGCCACCACCTGTGTCGGTGAGGTGCACAGTGCAGTGACTGCCGCCACCTGTGTCGGTGGGGTGCACAGTGCAGTGCCTGCCACCACCTGTGTCGGTGAGGTACACAGTGCAGTGACTGCCACCACCTGTGTCGGTGAAGTACACAGTGCAGTGACTGCCACCACCTGTGTCGGTGAGGTGCTCAGTACAGTGACTGCCACCACCTGTGTCGGTGAGGTACACAGTGCAGTGACTGCCACCACCTGTGTCGGCGAGGTGCACACTGCAGTGACTGCCACAACCTGTGTCGGTGAGGTGCACAGTGCAGTGATTGCCTCCACCTGTGTCGGTGAGGTGCGCAGTGCAGTTACTGCCACCTCCTGAAAGTTCCTGTCATCAATACAGTCCGAGTTAGAAGCAGTAGTCACAGCTGCCCGCTAGTACAACCCATGTAAATGAAAACGAAAGTCTTGGCTCCGACACATGACCTCAGAGTAAAAGCAAAATAAGTCAAGCAAATCAAGTCAATGTGACTAACGATACTCTCAAATGTTACTAAGTGAACGCTGGAAGTCTCAGAGACATAATCGAGGAATTAGGTATCCTTGCAATGAATGAAAGTGTCGCCATAGTAGCAATCACAGAATCATGGACGAAATTGAGCACCAGGCATTATTTAGGCGAATTTACTCCTCCCGGTTACTCACTATTTCACAAAGATAGACAAGGCCGAGAGGGCGGAGGAGTGCTGTTTCTCGTGAAAAACACTGCAAATATAAAAAGTCACCATTCCAAACAACAGGCACGAAATAGTACCAATCCAAGTAGTCGGTAAACTTATAAAATGTCAAATCACTCTCGTCTATCGGCCCCCTAAAAGCAAGGTTGCAGATGATATCGATCTTTAGAACACCCTCGTCGATGTCGTCCCAACACAACACAGTATTGTGCATGACGACTTCAATATCCCCGACATTGATTGGGAAACAGACGAATGCACTGCCACCGGCCAACCTCTGATTGATTTTGCAGACGATAAGATCATGACCCAAACAGTGAAAAAACCTACATGAGGTAGCAACATTCTTGGTCTCCTAATTAGTGCAAGCGACTCTCATGTCACGAACGTCGAAGTAGGCGAACCACTCTGAACTAGTGACCACAACTGTATCCGTTTTTTGATAGAGCTCGAGTTGAGAACATCAACAGACTGTGAAAAAGTCCCTTATTTTAGATTAGCTAATTTTGATGGCTTAAGAGAGTCAATGACGTCAGCAAATATAACCCTCGGACATGATGCCAATCAATCGCTTGACTATTTCTTGACTGCACTTAAAAATATCGAACATGAGCATATCCCGCGCAAAAACAGGCGAACAACAGTCTATCAGCCCAAGTGATGGAAAGGAGAATTGCAGCGCCTTCATTCACGAAAGAAAGCAAAGCATTCGATAAAGCAGAGACATCCACATGACGACGCAGCAAAAACTGAATATACAAAATTAGCAGACGAGATCTAAAGAGGGTCTTGAAACGTAAGAAGAAAGATTATGAATATGAAATTGCTGCCAATGCCAAAAACTAATCCGAAACAATTTTTTAGTTATATTTTGAGCAGAAAAAAATCAAAATCTGCAATAGGTCCTCTCGACAACGATGTTGGTGAGCTAGAAACGGACGACACCAAAATGAGTGTTCTATTTAATGAATACTTTTGTTCTGTGTTTACGTTAGAGAATCAGGGTATTCCTAGTCCTGAGTATATCATAGCGGCATAACGAATTGAAGCCCTCACCACAGTGAACTTTTCCCCCGCCGAAGTTATTAAATATTTAGATAAATTGAAAGTCACAAAATCTCCAGGTCCAGATCAAATTCATCCCAGAATTCTAAAAGAGACTAGAAACCAGATCGCCGAACATTTATCAAACATTTTCCCCCAATCTCTCACAAATGGCACCTGCCCATCTAAATGGAAAGAGGCCAATATTGACCCAATTTTAAAAAAGGGGACAAAAAGTGTTCCGGCAACTACCGTCCAATTAGTCTCATCTCAGTCATTGGCAAGTTGATGGAAAGTTTCATAACGGATAAAATTACACAATTCTTTGAATCAAACAAATTGATTGGTGACTCCCAGCATGGCTTTAGACACAACCGTTCCTGTCTTACGAATCTGCTATTCTTTTTCAGAAATATAATCGAAATCTACGACACAAAATCCCCAAACGATATCATTTACCTTGACTTTCAGAAGGCATTTGATAAAGTCCCTCACAAGTGCCTAATTAGTAAATTGCACAGCATCGGTACTCGGTGCGAGCTTAACAACTGGACACAATGTTGGCTTACGGAGAGATGGCAGCGAATTGTACTCAACGGAGCTTCCTCCCCCTGGTATAATGTTACAAGCGGCGTGCCTCAAGGATCCGTGTTAGAACCAGATCTCTTTATAATATTCACTAACGATCCCAATAGCAGAGTACTATCAAACATTAGCAAGTTTGCAGACGATACCAAGATCAAAGGAAAAGTGCAAACTAAACTACAGTGTCAGCAGATCCAACGACTCTTGAACAAAATAGTTTATTGGTCAGAAAAATGGCAAAGGAAATTTAATGTAGACAAATGCAAAGTTATGCATATAGGTCCTCATAACCCCAAACACGAATGTTCAATGTCTAGAAAGAAACTCATTCTCGTCACCGAAGAGACATATTTAGGTGTCATCATTAGTAACGACTTAAAAAGCAGCAAGCAATGTAACGATGCTGCCAAGAAAGGCAACAAAATGCTAGGTATGATATCCCGCACTATCTCGTACAAAAACCAACCCAGCATGCTCAAGTTATTTAATGCATTTTTTAGACCGCATCACGAGTATGCCGTTTAATTCTGGTCTCCATTCCTTAGAAAATACGTTATTGAACTTGAGAAGGTTCAAAGCTACCAAACTCATCTCCTCGCTGTGGAATGAATCGTACGAAGACAGGCTTTGTGAACTCAATCTTTATTCGCTAGAGAAACGTCGAGTCAGAGACGACATGATCGAAGTGTGGAAGATTATGAAGGGTAAGGAAAACGTCGACCGAGCGAGCTGTTTTACTGTAGATACAAACGGACTGACTAGGAACAATGGATACATAATCATTGGGAAACGTTTCTCACTCGACATCACGCGCAATTCCTTCACGTATAGAGTTGTCGAAGAATGGAACAAACTTTTAGCGGAGGTTGTAAACAGCAGTACAATTGAAACGTTTAGGTCGTGGCTCGATAAGTTCTACATAAACCGCCGATACATAGCTAAACCGTTCCCTTTCCTGTTGTTGTAAAAAAACAGAAATGGTACACGAAGCACTCCTAGACGTTTTACTTCAGAACGAATCCTTTAGCAATCAAAAGGCAACCTAGTTTGAGCCAATAGGCCTCTTAGACGTTCTGCTCCAGAACTAATACTCTTGCTATCGAAAGACAACCTAGTTTGGGCCAATAGGCCTTTTGTTGTCTTCTTACACTTGTAAACAATTGTAAGCCCCGTGTGTCGGTGAGGTGCACAGTGCAGTGTCTGCCAACACCTGTGTCGGTGAGGTGCACAGTGCAGTGAATGCCACCACCTCTATCGGTGAGGTGCACAGTTAAGTGACTGCCGCCACCTGTGTCGGTGAGGTGCACAGTGCAGTGACTGCCGCCACCTGTGCTGGTGAGGTGCACAGTGCAGTGACTGCCGCCACCTGTGTCGGTGAGGTGCAGAGTGCAGTGACTGCCACCACCTGTGTCGGTGAGGTGCACAGTTCAGGGACTGCCACCACCTTTGTCGGTGAGGTGCACAGTGCAGTGACTGTCACCACCTGTGTCGGTGAGGTGCACAGTGCAGTGACTGCCACCACCTGTGTCGGTGAGGTGCACAGTGCAGTGACTGCCACCACTTGTGACGGTGAGGTGCACAGTGCAGTGACTGCCACCACCTGTGTCGGTGAGGTGCACAGTGCAGTGACTGTCACCACCTGTGTCGGTGAGGTGCACAGTGCAGTGACTGCCACCACCTGTGTCAGTGAGGTGCACAGTGCAATGACTGCCACCACCTGTGTCGGTGAGGGGCGCAGTCCAGTGACTGTCACTACCTGTGTGGCCTGGAAAAGGCATCCGGCACTGTTACCCATGCTATACCTACGAGTGTAGCCAACAGCGCAATAAGGAAGTATATTAAATGATACCAATAGTTCAATTACAGGTCGCCTGCTACTCACGCTCAACAAGCGGCTAATATAAGGAGTTGTTCACAAGAAGCCTTGCTCCGTCGTCATACGTGCACCCCCACTAAACTAACATTGCGCGCCCTTTAAACTCGTAGCAAGGCCTCTCGAATGCAGGCATCGCAGTTCCAGCTATGGTAATGCAGGGCCACGCCTCAGTGAGAGGAAGGATCCCACGATAGCAGTGATTTGTGCTCCCTGTACTCACGTGCAGTCACATGCAAAGTTTTTTTAACATCTTCTGCAATTCCCTAACGTGATCTTTTTCTGTTGATTGAATTGGGGAAATATTGTTAACATCAAACATGACTTCCATCACGGATATCTGTTTTATCCTCAATAGAAGCTGCTAAAGGGCTACTAATAAGGAGCAAGTTCTCGGCAACAAAAACCATCAGAAACGGTCCTCAATTTTTGATTATGATGGTACATGAAGTAGGAACCATTTCGCAATGTGTAGACTCGAGGCTTTGTTCTTCCGATTAGATATACAAGGCTCGGTAATAGAGATAATCGGGGCTTTAAAATTAGTGTTCCTTTACAAGTATTTCAGGCAGCGATCGACATTTCCGGTCTGGGTTTGCAGAGTGTTGTTGTTGGTGCAGTTTAAATGTGACCCGTCGAAGCGTCGTCCCGCGAACAGGAAAGGCTGGCACTGGGACTAGAGATCTCTGATAAGACACCAACATAACCCGTGACACCTGTGCGGGGCTTGGCCGTGACACCTGTGCGGGACTTGGCCGTGACGTCTGTGTGATGCTGGGCCGCGACATTTGTTCGAGGCTGGGCCAGGACATCTGTGTGGGGCTAGGCGGTGACATCTGTGCGAGGCTGGGCCATGACATCTGTGTGAGGCTGGGCCGTGAAATCTGCGCGAGGCTGGGCCGTGAATTCTGTGTAAGGCTGGGCCCTGACATCTGTGTGAGACTGAGCTAGGACATCTGTGCAAGGCTGGGTTGTGACATCTGTGCGAGACTTTGCCGTGTTGACTTCTGAGCGAGGCTGGACCATGGCATCTGTGCGAGGCTGGGCAGTGACTTCTGAGCGAGGCTGGACCATGACATCTGTGCGAGGCTGGGCAGTGACTTCTGAGCGAGGCTGGACCATGGCATCTGTGCGAGGCTGGGCAGTGACATCTATGCGAGGCCAGTCTGTTATATCTGAATGCGGTCGTGACAGCTAGTGGCCGTGACACCAAGGCGAGGCCTGTCCCTGCCACCTAGGCGAAGCTGGACCATGACACCAAGGCGAGGCCTGTCCCTGCCACCTAGGCGAGGCTGGACCATGACACCAAGGCGAGGCCTGTCCCACCCACCTAGGCGAGGCTGGGCCAAGACACCTAGGCGAGGCTGGGCTCTAACACCTAGGCAAGGCTGGGCCGTGACACCTAGGCGAGGCTGGGCCATGACACCTAGGCGAAGCTGGACCATGACACCAAGGCGAGGCCTGTCCCTGCCACCTAGGCGAGGCTGGACCATGACACCAAGGCGAGGCCTGTCCCACCCACCTAGGCGAGGCTGGGCCAAGACACCTAGGCGAGGCTGGGCTCTAACACCTAGGCAAGGCTGGGCCGTGACACCTAGGCGAGGCTGGGCCATGACACCTAGGCGAAGCTGGACCATGACACCAAGGCGAGGCCTGTCCCTGCCACCTAGGCGAGGCTGGACCATGACACCAAGGCGAGGCCTGTCCCACCCACCTAGGCGAGGCTGGGCCAAGACACCTAGGCGAGGCTGGGCTCTAACACCTAGGCAAGGCTGGGCCGTGACACCTAGGCGAGGCTGGGCCATGACACCTAGGCGAGGCTGGGCCCTAACACCTAGGTGAGGCTAAGTCATGACACCTAGGCGAGGCTGGGCCCTAACACCTAGGCAAGACTGGGCCGTGACACCTAGGCGAGGCTGGGCCCTGGCACCTAGACGAGGCTGGGATGTGACATCTGTCTGAGGTAGGACCGTGACATCTGTGTGAGACTGTGCCGTGACATCTGTGTGAGGCTGGGCCGTGACATCTGTGTGCGGCTGGGCCGTGACATCTGCCTTAGGCATGACCGTGACATCTTTGCGATGCTGGTCCACGACATCTGTGTGAAGCCGGACGCACCCTACGAAGAAAGCAACAGTCGTGACATTTGTCAGTTGACCCAACAGTAGCGGACTGGAATGTCTCAGAAAACGTATTGCTTGGTCCATTTTTCAAGGTCTTTCTTCAATACCTGGTCTTCCTCCTTTCATTGGGCTTACTTTGAGGACGAGGCATCAGGTGCGTCCTCGTCAGGGGTGGTCGGGGAATGGATTTCCAGTGTTAGTGCGCCCTGAAGCTCCGTCCAAGGCCGCTTGGAGGGCTGGTTCCGCCGCTTGGGACGCTAAAGGTGCCTAACCCGGCCCGCCCTTTAATGCCAAGGTCTTTGGGATATTCTGACCTTGAGGGACACCCCTCACTGGCAGACGAGGTTCCACAATACTCTGACATCGCTTGTCGGTAGCCGAGGTCCCCACAATACACTGACATCGCTCGTCGGTAACCGAGGTCCCTTCAATACACTGGCACCACTCGCCAGCGAGGTGCCTAAGCACCTAGCATCTTGTTTCACTTCAGAAAAGTAAAATGGATTAATTTGGTCATGTTATTCATAAAATATGCATATTAATATGCACAGGCATGAATCTCAAGTAAAATTGGTTGAAATTTTAAGCAGAAAGCCAGTTTTGATCGCTTGGATAACCATACTATTTTTAAGGTTATGGAGTGTTTGCACAGTCAACTTCGAACTGTCGTAATTTTAAGGCTGCTCCTGAACTGGATTTTACACTCACAACATTTGGTGGCCGGGGTTACCGAGTTGAAAGGAACTGACCCGCACGCTTAAATGTCGTCAGTAAAGGGCCGCGAGCGGTTTTTTGAGAAGCGGTTATATATTTCCAAGACGACAAATAATAATCGCATCAAGAATAAGCCGAATAAATAGTACAGGTTCTTGACAATAACTTCTGGGATCATTTGGTCAGGGAAGAAGTATGACACTTACATCACGACACTAATGGAACACATGCTCCTTGACGGGATGGCAGGACAGGAAACGGGAGCTCCTTGACGGGAGACGGGAGACGGGAGCTCCTTGACGGGAGATGGGAGCTCCTTGACTGGAGACGAGAGCTCCTTGACGGGAGACAGGAGCTCCTTGACGAGAGATGAAAGTTCCTTAACGATGACGGGAGCTCCTTGATGAGACACGGGGCTTCTCGATGGAAGACGGGAGTTCCTTGACGAAAGTTCCTTGACGGGAGACGGGAGCTCCTTGATGGCAGACGGGGCTTCTTGATGGGGGACGGAAGCTCTTTGACGAAAGTTCCTTGACGGGAGACCGGGTCTTCTCGATGGCAAACGGGAGCTCCTTGACAGGAAACCGGAGCTCCTTGATGGGAGACGGAGACTTCTCGACGGGAACGGGAGCTCTTTGACAAAAGTTCCTTGAAGGGAGACAGGAGCTCTTTGATGGGAGACGGGAACTTCTTGATGGGAGACGAGAGATTCTTGACGGGAGACGGGAGCGCCTTGCTGGGAGACGGGAGACGGGAGCGCCTTGCTGGGAGACGGGAGAGTCTTGACGGGAGACGGGAGCCCCTTGACGGGGAGACGGGAGTACCATGACGAGAGACGTTAGTTCCTTAACGGAAGAGGGAACACAATGCAGGAATCTGACCAGTTATTTGATATTTGACAATGTTTTATGTTACCGTCAACGGAGGAAAGGCACCTGCCCCAAGTGGATGAAAAGGTCAGTAATAAATATCATTTTCCTGACTGTGTAACGTAGCCGTGCTACTGTACGCCATGCTTGTGTCAGAATCGATCATATTAACATAAAGCCTTAAAAAATTCTCGACATAATACGATTATAGTAAATTATATATTTTGTCGACAAATCACACAATAAATTGAAGATCAGGCTAATTAGTGTATTGTGGGTCATAAATTCTTGAGCTGGCAGAAGGTTTCACAGGAAACACAAATCATCTGGCGATGGACAGAATGAGATCCTTAACATGACCCCTGCCAGCTAGAGTGTTTAACGTTTGTGTTCCTTTCTACTATTCTGTAGATTAAGACCTCCTATTGAATGAGAAGCGCCTTTTAACTGTAACCCCCTTGCTTGTTTATTGGTGTCTCGCCCTGTTGAGTGATCCAGTAACGGCCCTGCGTGCGAGGAAATGCCACGAATCAGCTCAAGTGACTCGACAATTTTCAATTACAAAGGTCACGAGGACGGGACAGCGCCCCCTGCCGAGTAAAGTTGGCAGGGACGACGCAACATTGAACAATTCGATCGGCAATATTTCACGCAGTAAAATTATGAAACTGAGACTGGGTTTGCAGTTTAAATGTGAATCGTATTTTATGAACCTGTTTCAAGTACTGGTTTCGATGAATCGCGAACGACACACGCACACAAAGAGTCATCCATCAAAGATACCTCTCATCTTGAGAGTTATCTTTGATGGAAAGCACTCGCCTGAAGAGTTATCTTGGATTGGAGACACTCACCTGAAGAGTTATCCTGGATTGGAGACACTGATCGTGAGAGTTATCTTTGATGGAAGACACTCGCCTGAAGAATTATCTTGGATTGAAGATAATTCTTGAGTGTTTCCTATTTATGATAGGAGCTTTTGATGTGAGGGGGCCTATGATGTGAGGGGCCTTTGATGTGAGAGGCCTTTGATGTGAGGGGCCTTTGATGTGAGGGGCCTTTGATGTGACGGGCCTTTGATGTGATGGGCCTTTAATGTGAAGGGCCTTTGATGTAAAGGTTTTTTGATGTGAGGGGCCTTTGATGTGGGAGGCCTTTGATGTGAAGGGCCTTTGATGTGAGGGGCCTTTCATGTGTGGGGCCTTTAATGAGAAGGGCCTTTAAGGGGCCTTTGATGTGAGGGGCCTTTGAAGTGAGGAGCCTTTGAGGGGCCTTTGATGTGAAGGAAATGGGATTAAAGCTTTGATAAAAAAAAACGTCCCAAACCAGGACTCGCTCGCGCTTTGAAGAATACAAGACGGCATGCTGTGACGGGACGCTGTGACGGGAAGCTGTGACGACACGCAGTGACGGCACGCTGCGGCGGCACGCTGTGACGGCACGCTGTGACGGCACGCTGTGACGGCACCCTGTGAGGGCACGCTGTGACGGCACGCTGTGGTGGCACGCAGTGATGGCACGCTGTGGTGGCACGCTGTGACGGCACGCTGTGACAGCACGCTGTGACGGCACGCTGTGACGGCACGCTGTGGCAGCTCGCTATGATGGCACGCTGTGACGGAATGCTGTGTCGGCACGCTGTGACGGCATGCTTATACGGCACGCTGTGATGACACATTGTGCTCGGTGAAGGTCATGGTATGCACTCGCAGTG
>SDVV010045444.1:0-10066 GCA_016164225.1 Gammarus roeselii
TGTCATGCATGCGGATGGTTCATGTGATAGCCAATAGTGCGCACTAATTCCAGTTCCTATACCTGTGTTGACATTGCTGTTCTCAGCAGCATACTGGCGCGCATGGCTGTGCTGGCCTCCCCCGGCTCTGCTGCTCCCCACTTGATGTGGACCTGCTGGAGGGGGCTGCAAAGGTAAGAGACCCTTACATAGGCACTCAGTCGCCACGCGGTCCGAGCCAGGGGCTTTCCCTACTTTCATTGCCTCTAACGCCTCCTGCACCTCATCCTAAGTAATGCCCACAACAAATTTTGCTCTCAAAACCGACATTCGTGCATCACCACCAACAGTAACAATGTAAACCTCACTGCCATCCTCAACATTCAACAACAACCCACCTCTGCAGAACGCCTGCACTCTCCAACAACGATCTGCTGTTTACAAATAACACAGCCTCCCCCTTCCTCGTCTCTCAATCGCCACTCTTCTTAAATCTTCCCGAATAACTTTCTCACAAAATACTTGCACAACCGCCTACCCCACTTGGCATCAGCGTCAACTTCGTCACACACTTCATCTCTTGTCTTCTCACTATAGTTGTCATAGGCCACCACCAACCTCGCCTCTTCTGCGCCACCGCCATTGAACCTCATCGTTCCATGACTTGCAGCTTTTCTCATACGCCCGCCAACACGGCGCACACATCACACATTTGTCGCACATCTCAATATCGCATCTCCGAACGTTTCTGATATTTCCTCAAGATTCCCAAGGAGAATGCCCCTCACTGTCTTATTCCTTCTTCAATGAAAGCTGGAACACCTCAGCTCTGCTTACAGAGTTCAATTTGCTCACCTTCTTTCTCTTCCTCTTTTCCCCCTCACACTCGAGTTTTCTCCTTCCACATCTGCTCCACTCTTAATCTGGCTTCCACCAGTAGATAATCAGACTTTCATATACCTCCCCTCTGGCCTCCTTACCACTCTACCCGAAATTAACACAATTCATCAGCGTTCTATCCAGCAAGCTGTCCCCCACGCCCAGCTCTTGCTCAATGCACAATAACTGTTTCTCTTCACTGCTATTTCTACTTGGAACAGCATACCTCCCCACAACATTCTCCAACACTGTCTCAAACCTCGCATTTAGGTGCCACAGTACCACCATGTTGAATTGACCTTTAAAACACTCCATCCTCTCACTCAGACTAGTCCAAAAATGTTTCCTCTCCTCACTACTCTCACTACCCGGTCCAAAAGCACTCACAAACACAAATCACCCTATACCAAACAAGCACTTCAATGTAAAGGGCAATTCCTTCCACTCCAAAACACTAGTAGCCAACCATTACTCAACACCACACCTTGTGCCCAACCTTCCTCCACGACTGACTTCCTACCACTTAGCTACCACACCTCACTTGCATTACCCTTACCTTTCAACTTTGTCTATCAGAACCAGCACTTCTAACTTCCCCTTCACATACATCTCGTCAATCTCTCCCCGGTTGGCTGCGTTCATACTACTACAATGCGCATTTAAAAATTTCAACACCAACTGCAACCCGTTGGGTATGCGCTTGAGTGCATCCCCAACATCCAGTGCAGAGTATCATTTCTTCAGCTTTGCCATTCAGCATGAAGTCAGAGAGTTGTACTCAATTGGAGAATTAGGGAGTGAATGTGCAATCTTCGGAAATTATTAGTCAACCTACAATACATATCTATCAAAATTATGAGTATAGCAAATAAGAGTGCATTTCTATGATTTAAATAAATACACACAAATATTTCAGTACCTAATTGTTTCATACTGTTAAATTATCCAAATTGCTATAGTCAGCATATAGCTATAATACAAATATCAAAAGATATATTTTTGATTCTTTAGCTACATGTTATTTGAGGCCAAACAGGATTAAACTTACCAACTATTAGCATATAAATATAGTTTAAGTGTGCTAGCACTCAGGTGTTAAGCACGAATTTCTTCAAGGAGCGGGGGAGGGGACAATTTTCCATTATTAATTGCATAGAATGGTATAAAATTTTATACTGTTTGTACTTCAGAGGACTGTTCCTTAACATTTCTGGGTATCAAGGGGGCTGCTCTCTCCGCATCCCCGTTACACACAATGATAATTTCAAATTAAAACAATAATGTGGCACCCTAGATTACCAATTTGCTAAATGTCTTATAATAGATAGCTAAATAATTAATGGTTGATTTGATCTATTTAATGTAACAGGTTATCAATAAATATTTCAGAATTTAGTAGCTAGCACTAAAACTTAGGTACCAAGCAATCCAATAAACAAACTACTACATAATATGTTGTAGGGGAGAATTTTTTCAGCATCTTCCCAAACAATGTAATTGAATAACCACTTGGTGTATATCTTTACCATGGGATTATTCTGTATCTTGTCAGTATATCTTTTAGCTCTGTCTTGGTAGTCGTGCTGTTCTGAGAGAGTGTTATCCATCTGCGAGACGTCAACAATGTTTCTGTTGATGGAAAAAGGGTCAATGTTAGTTGCCATGACATCCCAATTAAATTGCCAGGCTATCACAACATTTTTACGTAAGTAGACAAAGGAATAAGTTGGAGAAAAACAAAGTGATTCATTCCAAATTAGATAAGATTGGATTAGAGTGACGAGGCTTTCTAGCACACTGGAGTCACCGTTCTTATGACGCCGAATGTCAAACCAGCAAACCGTGCTGAATCATGTTAGTCTTTGTTTTTATTCTTCTTTTAATGTTTGAGTTAGGTTTACTACTACGCAAAGTCAAAATCCTTTACGCGGCGAACGCACATAGTATGTACGGGTGCCACAGGAGGTACAGGAACTCCTAAGGTGCTGAGACCATACGGTCCCAGCACTCCCCAGATGGCAGTAAGGGGTAATAACACTACTTTCCCTGCTTCAGAGCCTCAAACATCCGCAGCTTTCCTTAAGGTGCCGGGCTATGCGCTCCAACACCTACTAAGGGGGAAGATGAAGAAGAGACAGAAAACAGGGATCCCATGCATGAGATCTACACTAGGTGTACAGAATTTCACGCATGAGAAAAGCAAGAATGGAAAGAAAAGGGAATAGTTGTAGAAATAGGTTGCATGAAAGAAAGAGAGCAATTTGGCTGTTATTTGCCCCTGAAAGGAGAATCGTTAGAGCTGGTATGTGCATGTTTGAGTCTGCGTGTCTGTGTGCATGTGTAGGTGTGTGTTAGTGTGCAATGACTATTAGGAGAGTAGTTAAGAAGGAGTCTGAGACAAGTCAAAAGAAATATGAACTAAACATAAGATGCAAACGAGGTAAATAAAAGTTGAGCAAAAATCAGGATGGAGGAGGAGTGAAGGGTGAAGAAGAGGGGAGTCTGAAGGGAAATAAGGGTGTTCACCCGCCCGGTTAGGCCGTGACTCCGAGTGGCCCGTGAACCTAACGGATGCCTAGGGGGGCCAAATTAGATAATTAACAACCAACTTAGTTAAAGGGCCACGAATAGTCCAAATAAAGGATTTTCTAAAATGCACCAATTAACAGCAGGTATTGTTGAACAGCAAATTTGATTTACAAACAAATTACGAAGACAAGCAATTATCTAATCAACAAAAACGGATGGCGAGTAAACATGAATGGACAACAAACCTAAAAAATGCTAAAGTCAAACAAAGTTACCCAGTAGCTATAGCTAATTTAGAAACAACTTACAATAAGAGAAATATAATTGGTTAACCATTTAGTTTCCAGTGTGCATGAGCCCACCTCATTGAGGTGATAAATAAGTGCTTTGTATAACTAATTATCAGAATACAACAAATTTGAACCTTGAGCTAAGTTGAGAACTGCTGTGCTCATCATACACACTTTGGCTGTTCATCACCTGACAGTGCGATCCAGAATGTCAGACAAGGCTTGCTGCTCATCATTTCTCTGTGGTGTGGAGCCAGGCTTTGAATAGTTATCAGACCCTCTGCTGAAAAAGAGCAATGCAAATAAATTATTGATAATTAAACATTTTAGTAAGAGATGCACAATAATGTAATTCATAACTAATATATTAAAGCCAGACACATTTATTTATAGCTGACCAATTTTAAAAGTAAAGCTTGTTGCTAGCTAAATATGGGTGTAAATCAGACTAGACAAACTAATTTTTTTCTAGTAGTTAAGAAAACTATGAGAATCTGACAAGCTTTTTTTGAGATAGCTGGCAATGTTATGTTGTTAATGGCCATCAGAGCCATTGATGTTCTCAGTTGGATTTCATTAGTGTCTCAAGCATACCCAGACACATCTAGCAAGGGCATGTTGTACCTACAGCTTGGAACAATATGCCACACCTCTAATCATGGAGACATCATACTCTGAATAATTTTCAGCTTCAAGACTACCCATGCAACAAAGCAACACAATGGACTTACTCTGCGGTAACAGGATCTGAAGTGCTGCGTCTAACTGGATCAGCAAGGAGACGGGTGCGTTCATTCACCTCTTCAGGCTGGAAAGGAAATGCCAATTTCAAGTCTGAATATGGTAGAATAGTGAAATGTGTCAGGATGTATAGCTGTCAAATGTGCATTAGTGAGGTCAAAACATGCTTGTTTCACACCTATATTGTGGACCAATTAATTAGTTAGGTAATAACATGCTTGTTTCACAATAGTTTGTATGTTTGCCCATACATTGGGCAAACCCGAAAAGGTTCCACACAAACCTGATTATCAAGCAGCCTACAACATAAGGTGGACATGTGGTTCTAGCTATAGTTATTTGTGCACAAGCATTATGAGGCCCTGATTCCTGGTTATAAAAAACTTTATTCAGCAAGTTGTGTTGAGAGACGAGAGGTGGGGAAGTGGGACAGATCAGCACCTGGTGGAGAAGCCAACATCTCAGGTTTTAAAGTTGTCTGGGCATCTTTACATCTCAATGAGATTGGCACATGTCAACATTCCTTCAATTATGGGGTTGATATGTTAACTTTCAAGGTTTACTATATTTAAAATGCTTTCAACAACTTGGTATCATGAAACATTTTAAAAACTTTCCATTTAGATGTAGAACTCTGCAAGACACTTTGATTGATGTATTCTGCAAGAGCTTTTCAATGTATTTTACGTGACCATAGCTCAAAGATTGAGAAAGACATCAAAATGTTAGATTTTTCAACTAATAAAAAATATCAAATTTCAAACTAGTGTTTGTTTCATCCTGATAGCAATATCAGAAGTGCTTTCAAATGAACTATGCATGTCATGATCATGTAGAAACTGTAACAGAAGAGACCATATCAATATTTTTGGGTATTTTAGAAATATATCTAGCTACTCTTTGAACTTTCAAAATTAAAACTTTGAAATGAACATTGCCTTTGTTTTTAGAACAGCACATGAGCTTTAAAATTATGTAGCTATTGCATGTTAAAATGACTTGAGAACTGCTGAAATTAAATGTTTTTAGGATATTGGAATTATTCAAGCATTAGCTACACTTCATAGCTAATTACAATTATTCTTATTTCAG
Organism: Gammarus roeselii; assembly: GCA_016164225.1. NCBI lineage: Eukaryota > Metazoa > Arthropoda > Malacostraca > Amphipoda > Gammaridae > Gammarus > Gammarus roeselii. Next base: position 5,511 of record SDVV010045444.1, read on the forward strand.
AACTACAACATTATCTCAAAAAAAAATTGCTCGATTGAAAGGATGATTTTCCTTTACAATTTAGATTGTAAGTTGAAACTAGGAAGTATGAAGATTTTTGGTAATCACAAACAAGTGATTATTTTAGGCAGCATCAACCCAGGTGACTCCCCCCCCTTTTTTTGTATGCTTTGAAATTACTCAATTGGTAGCTATGCAGCCTAGAAACTTTGTATTTACAGTGTGTATAGCTACTATTATGACCATGAAGCACCCTTAAGTTTCAACATTCTATCATCAACAAGACAATGTTATTATTCACATAAAAAAGAGCAGCAAGCTATGGCCCTTAATTGGGGGTGTTTCCCCCCATGCCTGTATTAGTATACATCAGTTGCTTGAAACAAAATGTTATGTTAATTATGTCTGACAGGTCTATTTGATGCACATCGTTTGCTGCAGTCTTTCTCGTCTGTCAAAGGGATTTTTGTTATCAGATTTCACCATGGGAAACAATGTTCTTCTATAATAGCGTCGATGGGGGCGAGTTGGGACGCTAAATTTTGAGGGTGAGTTATGACACCATAAACAAAAAGTTTGAATATATAAAATTAAAATAAAAAAATACAATTGCATTCCCCTGTTCCTGTGCTATGACTTTTATTAGATCAATTTTGAATTGAAGAACTTTATATGACTATGAGAAAAAAATCAAACATGGAGGGGTATAGAATTGACTCCCATAGAATTTTGGTTTTTAAAATTTCATTCTTTCAACTTAGCCACATTTTTTTTGCTTATGCATAAAAATGCTTGAAATTTTCCAAGAAGTATGTTTAAAGGTCTCATATGAGTTGAGATATCAATAGATCATACAAACAAAGCATATTTTTCAAAAAAATATACAGAAAACTGTCCTGACTTACCCGACCCAAAAAAGCTTGTTGGGTCAGTTGGGACAGTGCATGAAATTCATTTACAAAGTAAAATAAACTGTCCAAATCATTATTTTATGTCTTCTAATGTGATGTAAATTGTCTTGATGAATATTCAACGTTTTCTTTTGGTTTCAGAATTATTTGAATGCGGCAAAATAGCTAAAAATTATTATTTTCAGACTATTACAGATCATCTGTATGAGGTAAGAATCTAAGTTTCTACCTTACAAACATGCCTCTCAATCATAAATGCAAAAGTTACTCAATAGATACTGACAATATGCCTTGGGCCCTAGATGATATAAAAGCTGGGAAACCGAGCTTGCAAGCCAAGTCTCACCACAAATCATAAAAACCTCCAGCCTATTCTTAAAAATAAAATCACACATAAAATAATTGTTGGCAAGACTATTGACATTTGCCTGGCCAACCCTCAGCAATGAAAACTGGGAAACGAACGACTGCAGAGGCCCTCAACAACTGACGGACCTAACTCCACCACCACCACCACCGCCGCATCCGTCGCCTCGAAAAACAGCAGCCCCCACCCCAACGGGGATGACAGCACCACCGCGGTGACCAAAACCGCTCCCGCATCCACCAGAACCGTCCCCGCGGCCACCAGAACCGTCCCCGCGGCCACAAGAACCGTCCCCGCGGCCACCAGAACCGTCCCCGCGGCCACCAGATCCGTCCCCGCGGCCACCAGATCCGTCCCTGCGGCCACCAGATCCGTCCCTGCGGCCCCCAGCAAGACCAGCAGCAACGACGTCACCACAACCACCAACTATGCCACCATACCCAAGGCCAGCTGCACCATGATTTGCAAATTTTTCAATCAATTTTTGTGAAGAATATGGACATCGCTACTACAAATTTATCAACAATCATCATCCACATCATCATGTTCATCCTGTAACTGTCTAAAATGCCTAAGCCCCTCTAAAACAGCATTAACCCAACTCACCCTCCTCTGTCCCAACCCACCCTCCAAGGTGACCAAACTCACCTCACCCAGGTCAGCGAAGAAGCGTCAACATTTTAGATAATTATTACAAAAGTAGTAAGGGTAAGTCATTAATATTATATGCATAGTAGCCCTATTGTATTGTCATGCTTTCACCAAAATTTCAACTTTTAAAAATTATTATTTCGGATGTGCGTCTACAGTTTGTCAAAACCTGTACCAACTCACCCTCATCAACACTAATTAAAAACTAACTTTACTGGAAGTCATTTCTCCACATCCCAAACTAATTATAACCCTAAAGTATCAGTAAATCAATTAATATCACAAAAAAACTGTATTTATGGTAATACCGCTCGGTGGCCGAGTGGTTAGTGTGTCGGCTCTCTTCACTACAGACGTCCATTGGGAGCTGGAGGTTGTAGTCTTACCTTTTCCTTACTATGTGTTTGTGCTGTTAGGCAGGCAGAGTTGTACTCACCTACTTGCTTGCATGCTGCTCGTGTTGCTTGCTTTACCTATACTGCCATCTGCCTCAATCTGCTTCAGCTTCAACCTGCACCCTGCATGTTCTTGTCTAATCTGAGAGGACCCATCACGTTCCAGCTTAGCTCCACTTTGGTGAGTACAGGAGGACCTTACTTAGGCTAGTCTTCTTGGTAAAGAGTTGCTGGTGCTGGGAGCCTTATTCAGCTTGGAGTTTTTCTTTGATTTGGTTGCCGAGGCGATTGCACGATCTTACTTTACTCCTATCCATGCTTCTTGCACGTACCTGGGTAGAAGGACGTTATTTATCATGAGATGTATACCTTATTCCCGCTGATTTATTGCAGGGGCACCATATTTTGGGCTCAACCTGCATGCTCTTAACTGGCTGCCACCAGTTCTGAGTATATATATATATATATATACATATATATCACAAGCAGAGCCAGGGGTCCTACTCAGTGTTATTCTTGACAACCATGAAGAGGTAAGCTACCCGCTCTCTGCTGACTCTGCCTGCAGTATAATTGCACTGCTTGTTTCTCCAGCCTGTCCTGCCTTCTCCTCTCCAGCTTGTACTTTGCAAGGTCATTGGATGCCACTGCATCTACTAGCCTGCAACAACTCTCCTCTACTTGTGTTGCTATCTTGGCTACTGATGCACATGCGTGTTAATTCAACTAAGGGTTGTGTAACCCTATTAGCCCAAGACCCATCTGGGCTAGTACTTTGATCTGGTGGGATTGTTTTCCTGATGTTTGTTGCTAGCCAGAACCAAAGTCACCACAACAGACCAGTTGGGTAATTGCTCCATCTTAGTGTCATTACCAGGCTCCATGATGCACCAATATGCTAACCTGTTTCACAGCTTCAGTCTCTTACTTCAACCATCCCACTTCCAGGCACTCCCACCTTTTCTTGTGACTGCCTGCCCAGTGCTTGACCTCTTTTGGAACTAGAATGAATGGCATAGCTGCATGTGACAATTGAGGGTGTGTGCGATAGTTATCCAGCCTGTTTAACCAATCTGTAACTTGCTCCATAAGAAGTACCAATGCTGTCGTGCCCCTCTGAGGTAAGCTTGACGCTGCAATGAAGTGACTGTCCAACTTGGTAGTTACTTATATGCAGTTTGGCTGTAAGCAGGTATAAGTCACCCTGTTCATGCACCAGCCTTATGCTGTTTGTTCTTGCCCTACCCAGTAAGTAGTGTTGTCTACCATCTTGTAGCACTATTGTGTTATCATAAAGTAAACCTATAATATTACCTTGTCCTTGTCCAGTCATTTGTTGCCATAGGCCACCCTGCTCTTGCTCGAGAGAGATCAGAGGCATGGCTTGCATACAAGCAGGTCAGAGGGGCAGAGGGTTGCAACTCAGCCAGTGCTCTCAAAAGATTACACATATTTAGTGAGCTGAATAGGCACCATAGAAACTTTTCCATTGACTCCAGGAAGAATTACGAGTCTAATTTACTTAACAGACCTGATAACCGTAAGCTGTTTCATTCTTATGTGAGAAATAAAAAGATTGGTTGTCCAGCTGTGGGTCCTCTCCGCTTGCCGACGGGTGAGATAGTGCAGAATCCTGGTAGGATGTGCGAAGTTTTTGCTGCTTCTTTTTCAGGTGTCTATGTTGGAGCAGCTCAAACCCACCCAGCCCCTTTCCAGTTCTTTGCGGGGAGTTTGGCGGATGTTGACTTTACTAGGTTGGAGGTCCAGCGTGTCCTTTCCGCTCTTGATCCCAGTTCCAGTGTAGGTCCAGATGGCCTCCATCCACATCTGCTAAGGAACTGTGCTGTTGAGCTCTCTCTCCCTCTTTGTTTGATTATTCAAAAGTCATTGAGGATGGGAATGGTCCCTGAAGCCTGGAGCAGATCGTTGGTTGTACCAATATTCAAGGCCAAGTCCCACACTGATCCTCTGAATTACAGGCCTGTGAGCTTGACATCAGTTTGCTGTAAATCAATGGAGAGAATGGTTGTATAACGGTTGACTGAGTCTCTTGAGAGCAATAATATTCTATCACCTCATCAGTATGGTTTTCGGAGAGGCCGCAGCACTGAGGACCAATTGCTGTTGACCTATGATGATGTTGGTAGGTGGATTGATGAGGGATGGATTGTGGATGTTGTGATGCTGGATTTCTCAAAGGCATTTGATGTGGTAAGTCATGCTGTGCTCCTG
>SDVV010045445.1:0-10066 GCA_016164225.1 Gammarus roeselii
AAATATATGGGTACACGTGGTTATTTATTTACGTGTTACTGTTCGTCAATATTCTTCATGCCATCTCATTCTAATTTAACATTTGCAAAGCTTGCTTTTATCATGGACCTTATTTCACCATAGGTTAAGACATTTTTATATACCATTCCCATGTAGAGGCTTGAAAACGGTTGACCGAATGGTTTTCGATATATCACCTCTTCAAATACCCTGCTTACGACGCTATTTACTGACTTTTCCATCAAATTGTTATACCTGATGCACTGCAGTAGTCCAACGTTCTATCGACAAGGTCGCAAGTTATCATTCAGACGACACAAGATTTATTTCACATTTTCAATCCATGTTATGAATTATTTCTAACTAATTTCATGCATACAGTGTGACCATAATAAACTTGATAAAAATCACTTCAAAAAACTAATCGCTGGATAATATGACGTAGTCGTCACCAATCATTAAATATCATTGATCTTTCAAGGATTTTTCACACACTAAATCATTTAGTACTTCTACATGACAGTCCAGGTCACTGTATCCCAGAGGATACGGACACGTTTCTGCGATACTTTTTCACTCGAGCAACTAACTGCTGTATTGTCAATAATTTACAGAAATTACTGCGCCGAATAGAAAATCTGCCTTAGTAGCCTTAGATGCATATGTGCAATGATTGTCGACAAGTTAGTAAACCTCGTCAGTAAATGTACGGTGCGGCGACCAAACGAACGACCCGACTTAAGACATAAATAACAGCATATGGCACATTGGTTATGCCTCGTTCTATATAGGGTTCTACAAAGTATTCCATAAATCATGAATACACGTTAGATGTTGGGTACTCTTACATTAAATAAGTAATCTGGTTCCATTTTGTACTTTCGAGTTCATTGGTACAAATGAGTGCACTTATATTCGTGCAAAAAATTGAAACATCTGACAGACAATAATGTGTTGCGGGATGTGTTTATTGTGTCAGTCTCGTGCATATGATCGGGACACATCTTTCTGTTGCATGGATTGGGAAGAGTGTTACTATTCGTTTCATCCTTGCATCAAGAAACGAAGACAATTTGTAATCTATTGCATAAACAAACAATCCACCATAAGGATAATATTTGTGACCGGACTGACTTTCAATAACTCATAGGTACGTATACGATAATGATAAGTGTATTCAGCAACAACAAGGCATGGTATCAATCTGTCTCTGAGGGAATCACTCCAAACACATAGTAAACAAATATAAACCGAACCTGCAATATCTCACCAGCAAAACACATACTAAGAATCGCAAGAATCCACCAGTACCTGCAAGTCATGTATAGAGAGAAGAACGGGTATATTATACGAAAGCAGATCCCAGTCCTCACACACAAGAATTGCTCCTACCTAATGCTTTAGCTCGTAGTGACGGAAATATTACGCGATTGGTTTATAAATGTGTCAACAGATTCATAGTTTTAAATGTAATTAAACGACAGAAATATATTACAGTAACAAAAGTATCATTATGAACAAAACCAAAATTTGCTGTTCGGGAAATCAATCACAACTGCGATGAATAATAAATTTAACGATTTGGGGAGAGTTCGGAAAATAGTGCAATGCAATTGGAACACTAATGAAGTCATTAAGGGCGAGAAATAGACTAATCCATTTAGATATTTTTTTGCCTTGCATTAGAAAAAAAACTGTTCGATTACTCAGCGTTCCTCAGTGTGCTGGAAGAAAAAAATCATTTTGTCAAATGAAAAAATTAAAAATTCTGGCAACGCGCTGTTATCACGTGACATGGTCAGTTGGTTTTCCTAGAAAAGATTCCCAACAAATTTGCCTGAATAACCTCCCAACAAGTATTCAATTACAAGGGAGTAATAATGCTGCGTGGCTTGCGGATACCGTGTGTCACGACATACCCGCCAACTTGTAGAAAATTCTAGCTTCACGCCTGATAAGAAGTGATCGGGTCGGTCGGTTTTCTCGGAAAGATACCCAACATAATAATATAAATTACAATACAACAGGAATCCGACATAGTGTCTAAAGGTTCTATTCGGATCAAGTCAACTCCTCAATTGTCAACAGTCAACAACGAAATTGTGGTGTACTCAAAATGGATTTGCTTCTGATCTCAGTATAATACACTTGGATAGATTTCCATCATCTTTATTGTTCATCTGAAATATACCATTTATATATGCTAGTAAACGTGTTTATGCATCAATTTTCAGCTCTTCTTTTTTGTTTGTGAGTCATATGAGCAACATTTGAAAAAACATCATCAGAACATAGTTGTTGCGTTGTAAACAGGTCTTCCACAACCACCTGTCATATACAAACAGTAGGAAAAGAACAGGTCTGAGAGTCAGGAATATGATTGCAATAGTTGCCTTAAACTTCTGCAATTCCTCGGACGGTGATAATGGCGAAATTTATAGCCTGTGTGTGACCACAGGATACCACCGAGAGACAAGAATATAGGGACTATGACTTTAGAAATTGGTGCATCCAGTGTGGTGTGGCGTTCAAGCGCAGTCGAGTGTCTTATTTTTGCTTTAGGAGACATTGATAAACTGGTGTGAGGGATTTGCTGGTTTAAGCAATGTTCAAACATAAGTTCCGGCTATCACTGATTAAATGGCATGTATAAATGGTCATTCACAGAATTAAAATTGAAAAATTATTGTTACTTGTTCTGAAGAAACATTAAACATATTCATGCAATATCAAATATAATCTCAAATGATCCACTATAACGGCTACTTCCTTTGCCTGCATAACATAAATTAGTCGTCAAAATCACTAACATTTAATAGGGCGTCATATGATGTGCTATTATTTTTTCCGCAGCATAAAACTATTCACATAAATAACGTTTTTTTTTAAATTTCGGAACTGGTCTCTGAAGCTGTAAAAATAATCCTTGTTATATAGATTCTGATGGAAATTTGATTTAGTATTGGAAACAGCAATCTTCGTGTTATGAGGAAATGATAACTGGCTTTAGATAAATGAATAATTTAATCACCATCACAAATGCCTTTCAGAAGCACTTCAATGGTTTCATTATTTGTAATTAATGTAGCGCTAAAATGAAGCAAACGTGGAATAATCTCCAATGATTTCTGTAAGCTGATCACAATTGACACTACAAACATTTTTTTATACAAGCGAGTGCTTCAATGTATCGTTTTTAAGTATGGGGCTATTAAAATATTATATGAGGAACATTTTTTCAGCCAGCAACTATTGCAATGAATTATACTACGGATTGAAGGAGATTCTCATACAAAACCATTCCTCCGGGTGCGATCAGGAACATACCGAAGACGTTTGAAAACACAGTGCTTACAAAATCATATGGGTGTGGATTTTTTTATCGAAAATGTTCCCCTGGTCTTTTTCGTCATCTGTCATATGTCGTCTCCTGAAATTTGAGAAACCCGATTACAGACAACAAGTCAACTACCTCCACGCAGAAGGGTGGCCAGTGTCAGGACGATCCTTTCAACCTCATCCACAAACCCCGACACAATCACACACCTAGGCCTCATGGGAGCCCAGCGTTCGCGATAAAATTATTTCAGCACACGCGCACTATCGCCACTTCACTTCACCTCACTGTCATGGCCGGACACTGTCATAACCGCTAAAAATATTTCATCTCATGTGCTTTCGACCTAAACGATATTTCAGCCCACAAACATTTTCTGCCACTTCAAAATCTGCCACTGTCATCTTTGCCACTGTCTTCACACCTAAACAGGCGTACCAACCTACTGGTTATCACTTAAATGAAACTTCATTAAAAAACGCTAAAAAACAGCATTACGTACCCTGAAACAATACGTTGTTTGCCCCGCGGGTTAAAAATACGTACCTTTGCCCCGCGGGTCAGGAACACGTACCCTAGGTTAGGTTAGGTTGGGTAGGAAAAGTTTCATTAAAGTGATAAACAGTAAAATGGTACGCCTCGTGGCTGATTCTGACGTGGCTGAAACAGAGTTTAGGCAGAATGTCACTAGCAGATATGACAGTGGCTGGTGTGACTGAGGAACGCTATGAATGTTCGCTGTTAAACAATGGTACCGTAGGTAGGTAGTCGGAACAACTTGTGGCTGATAAGGCAGTTGGCGGAGATGAAAGACGCTGATATGACGTTTGCTATAAAAGAATTTAGCGCCAGGGATAGCGACCCGGCCTCATGAAATCACGGTCTAACTGGAACCATAATATATCTTCGATTTCTTATTGATTGCCCCTAAAGAGTGTTTTTCTCAGTAATATTGTCAATGCATAGACTATTGGAAACCCAATCTTATTAAATTTCCCATTTAGTGCATCCACATTTCATGTGGATATACACCTTGCTAGAGGTAAATCGTGGACGTCTCTAAAGGTAAGTGTTTTGGGATGTTTGGCAGTCCAGGAACATTTCCAAGTAGCGAGATGATGGAATGCCAGGCACCGTGCTCCTTACGTGTCGTCAGCTGCGACCTTGAGGAGAACAGCTGAGTGCTGGGGATCCCATCCCGTGTATTTGCTCCGATGAACACCACCTCTCCATCATTTGTGACGTCGAATGCGCAAATTTCCGTGCGGATGAAGCGAAGATAAGTGAGATTGGAGACATGTTTGCTGTGACAAGTAAGTTTGATGGGTTAACTTTGAGTAAAACGAATTTGAAAGGGAAGGAAGACCGTATTTTGGTGTAGCAAGTGGTAAAACGTCGAGCGTTGAGTCAATTTGGACATAATATGGAGCCTTCTTAGTACTCTGAGATTGGGTGGTAACGAGCGTTACGTATTGAAAGGCAGTGTCCTACATATTATGATGGGTGAAGGTTATGTTGGATATTGTAAGTTTTTTTTTGAGTTCATACGGGCCGGATAATAAAAATCATTATGTGGAACTTTATGTGGGAAAATGTGAGGTGAAGTGGTTGTGAAGTGGTAGGGAGGTATGGCGTTCCATGTATAACTGCCAGTTTTAGAAAATTCGATAAGGTCGTTCATGAGGCGGGAGCTAATTGTTTGATTTTTTTTCAGGAAGAGAGATGCCCACAAGTGAACATGTGTCATACTGGCACATGGTTAATATATTTTGTATTAATTTCGCTGAGAATGGTTACCAATATGTTGGATGTGTAAGTTCTGAGAATGGGGGATGGGGGAATGTTTGATAATCTACCAATCTTTAAATTCCGAGAATGATTGTGAAACATTGTTTCATACGAACTGTCTGAATATTTCATCACTTATTCCACTAATTACTAAACCTGATTGAATATCTAACAATAAGGTAGTAGCACACTTCACTTTTTGCGCATAGTTTTAGACCATATCGAATTTTGTGGAAGATGCCAAATGATTGGGTTATTTCCGTCAGTTCAAGAGATGACTATTCATGGTTTTTGGAATATGTACAATTAGTGGCCTTTCAATTTGATGAGTAGTTCGGACTGGAAATATACAACATGCCCCGTTGTCTACAATTAATGTCCACTTATTAGATGTGAACCAGCTTGAAATGTTGCCCAATTGATTATTCGTATTAGTGAATTAGACATTGAGATTTCCCGCTGTCGAGTACATTGAAACAGGTTTTCCTCGGATGGACAGAGACCAAACTGTCGCTATTGATTACAATATCATAATGAAGACGGGGATGAGTAAAGTTCCAGGATCGACCCTTGTGGTACTCTGAAATTAGGAGTGCTGACAGAAGATGATTGTTTATTCTAACTCATTGCGTGGTGTTCCAGGATCGACCCTTGTGGTACTCTGAAATTAGGCGTGCTGACAGAAGATGATTGTTTATTCTAACTCATTGCGTGCTGCTCCAGGATTGACCCTTGCATTACTCAGATATTAGGCGTGCTGACAGAATATGATTGTTTACTCTAACTGATTACGTGTTGTTCCAGGATCGACCCTTGTAGCACTCTGATATTAAGCGTGCTGACAGAAGATGATTGTTTATTCTAACTCATTGCGTATTGTTCCAGGATCGACCCTGGTGGTATTCTTATATAAAGCGTCCTGACAGAAAATGATTGTTTATTCTAACTCATTGCGTGTTGCTTTAGGATAGACCCTTGCATTGCTCAGATATTAGGCGTGCTGACAGAAGATGATTGTTTATTCTAACTCATTACGTGTTGTTCCAGGATCGACCATTGTGGTACTCTGATATTGAGCGTGCTGACAAAAGATGATTGTTTATTCTAACTTATTGCGTATTGTTCCAGGATCGACCCTAGTGGTACTGTGATATTAAGCGTGCTGACAGCAGATGATTGTTTACTCCAACTCATTGCGTATTGTTCCAGGATCGATAATTGTAGCACTCTGATATTAAGCGTGCGGACAGAAGATGATAGTTTATTCTAACTCATTGCGTATTGTTCCAGGATCGACCCTTGTGGTACTCTGATGTAAATCGCCCTGACAGAAGATGATTGTTTATTCTAACTCATTGCGTGTTGATCCAGGATCGACTCTTGTGGTACTCCGATATTAGGCGTGTTGATAGAAGATGAATGTTTATTCTAACTCATTGCGTGTTTTCTATTGAGAAGATAACTTTTTATGCAACTCCTGTCAATGGAACTAAATCCATAATGCCTTAATTTCGCAGCTCTTGCAAGTTTAACACAAACGAACGATTCCTTGAGCTCCCTAAAAATTGCAACACTGACTTTCTCTCACTAGCGAACCATCGGAGGTCACCAATTATTTTCAAGATATTTCCGTTTTTCCTTGAGGGGTCTCATTCAGATTTTGAATATGATTTTCAGAGCGATTGTAGTCATTTTAGTGAACGAATTTGTGTAACGTTTATGATCATGTCTATCGCAAAGAGGAGATGCCTTATGAATCGACACTGTAGTCTGTATTTTTTTTACACGAAAACCAGTAATCTCATCCACAGATTCTTAATGAAGATCTCGTTATTACTAAAGTCAAATGCGCCTCGCGCAGCTCGATTAGTACAAATGAAACTGTGCAAAGTCATCACTTTAGTCTACCGTGGATATTAAATAGTTAGAGTCGCAAGTTTTCGCCCCGCCCTAAACTATTAAATCTTGTGATCGCAACCTTTACGATAGGTAACAACAATCGGATTACGATGGTCGCGACCTTTACGATAAGTAACTTCTATCGGTTTACGATGGTCTTGACCTTTATGATAAGTAACTACTATCGGTTTACGATGGTCGCGACCTTTACGATAGGTAACTACAATCGGATTACGATGGTCGCGACTTTTACGATAAGTAACTACTATCGGTTTACGCTGGTCGCGACCTTCACGTTAAGTAACTACAATTGGAATGCGAAGGTCGCGACTTTTACGATAGGTAACTACAATCGGATTACGATGGTCGCGACTTCTACGATAGGTAACTACAATCGGATTACGATGGTCGCGACTTTTACGATAAGTAACTACTATCGGTTTACGATGGTCGCTACCTTCACGTTAAGTAACTACAATCGGAATGCGAAGGTCGCGACTTTTACGATAGGTAACTACAATCGGATTACGATGGTCGCGACTTCTACGATAGGTAACTACAATCGGATTACGATGGTCGCGACTTTTACGATAAGTAACTACTATCGGTTTACGATGGTCGCTACCTTCACGTTAAGTAACTACAATCGGAATGCGAAGGTCGCGACTTTTACGATAGGTAACTACAATCGGATTACGATGGTCGCGACTTCTACGATAGGTAACTACAATCGGATTACGATGGTCGCGACTTTTACGATAAGTAACTACTATCGGTTTACGATGGTCGCTACCTTCACGTTAAGTAACTACAATCGGAATGCGAAGGTCGCGACTTTTACGATAGGTAACTACAATCGGATTACGATGGTCGCGACTTCTACGATAGGTAACTACAATCGGATTACGATGGTCGCAATCTTTACGATAGGTAACTAAAATCGGATAACGATGGTCGCGACCTGTACGCTAGGTAACTACAATCGGATTACGATGGTCGCGACCAATACGATAGGTAATAACAATCGGATTACGATGGTCGCGACCTTTACGATAGCTAACTACAATCGGATGACGATGGTCGCGACCTTTACTATAGGTAAATACAATCGGATTACGATGGTCGCGAGCTTTACGATTGGTAACTACAATTATATTCCGATTTTCGAGATGATTCTGCTTCTGAATAGAAGTTGGGCAATGATCGGACGCATCTGAGATGATCACAACTGCACGAGTTTTATAATTAACATTGTGTTTAGAGATGTTATCTATTAGAGTTGCAGATAAAGCAATTGTACCCGTTGACTTATGAATTCTTGGGTACAAACCACTCGGAAAGAAATTAGTACAATTGTCAGCAACTGAATCTTATCTATGATATTGGAGCCGATCTACGTTGTTTTAATAACACATAATATGCACTTTATTATGAGCTATATCAATTCTACAGGAAATTTCAGTCAGTATTTGTGCACAAAGTTTGAACGAAATTTCAGACCATTTACGGTAAACAAGTTCAAATAAATGGTCTGACGGAGAAGAGTAAAGGCTTAGGTAATCTTTATGTGTGAAATCCTCTTTATTATCTGTCATAGAGGTTAGATCTTTGTCTTCTATGGGCATCTTGTCACATTTATTGCGATTATGATCATTGATTGATTTTTTTATTTGTGCTCCACGTTTTAATTTTTTTCCGCTTTATGGAGTAAACTTTTGTGCCAGCACTGCACTTTTCCTTCCTCGTCGTCAGTCAGAGAAACGTCTCTGTTGTGTTGCTGCAATTTAAATTGGTATCCATTGCACCGCTTGTATTTATATTCACCTCAGAAAACACAACTTCAGTTCGTCGGATGTTATTTTTGAGAAATCAAATTATGATCATACCTGATGCTCCGCGAATTCAAGATCGAGTAGTGCATCAAATATCATGCAACAGTTACAAGATCCCTGTAGCGTCAACAAGACATTCGGTAACAAGACTTAAAGAAGTGAAACAATGGTTAAGTTCATCAGGTGGATGAAATCTCAACAATACCTACATTCAAGGTGAAAATTCTTGGAGATGAAACAGGCTAGTAGCAAAAATCATGTTACATATACATGTACATGGTTATGAACAGGTGAACCTGACATATTTTGTACCTATTACATGACGTTTTTCTCCCTGTAGTTCTTTTTGATCCTAGTCCAGTCCATCTGTTCAACGGCTGAAAAATTAGTTGCTGTCCAAATGAAGTTGATCCTGGTCGTACTCTCTCTTCAAACACACTGATTTATTCGTCGATAACTCGACTGCTGTTCTAGCTTAGGGGCAGAGGCCACTGTATGAACAAATCATGTTGCTGCTTGTCGTGAATTGACGTAACAAGCCGCCAGCTAGATGCTCTTTGACTTTTAATGTCGATTCAAATAAACGAATCTGATATTTTCTCTGACTTCATTTCCTTCTTGGTTACATATGATGGTTTTCGTTCGTCGCACATGTAGCGGTACGGTAATTGCATGTGTCGCAATGGTAGTTGCATGTGTCGCAATGGTAATTGCATGTGTCGCAATGGTAGTTGCATGTGTCAAAATGGTAATTGCATGTGTCGCAATGGTAGTTGCATGTGTCGCAATGGTAGTTGCATGTGTCGCAATCGTATTTTCATGTGTCGCAATGGTAGTTGCATGTGTCGCAATGGTAGTTTCATTTGTCGCAATGGTAGTTGCATGTGTCGCAATGGTAGTTGCATGTGTCGCAAGGGTAGTTGCATGTGTCGCAACAGTAGTTGCATTTGTCGCAATGGTAGTTGCATGTGTCGCTACGGCATTTACATGTGTCGCAATGGTAGTTGCTTGTGTCGCTACGGCAGTTACATGTGTCGCAATGGTAGTTGCATGTGTCGCAAAGGTAGTTGCATGTGTCGCAATGGTAGTTGCTTGTGTCGCTACGGCAGTTACATGTGTCGCAATGGTAGTTGCTTGTGTCGCTACGGCAGTTACATGTGTCGCAATGGTAGTTGCTTGTGTCGCTACGGCAGTTACATGTGTCACAATG